>LKBB01000144.1:7303-66973 GCA_001513885.1 Thielaviopsis musarum
AAAAAAAAAAAAAAAAAAAAAAGCAGGACAAAAAAAAGGCAGGCTCCAAAACGGATGGGGAGAAAAAGAAGCGAATGAGGGAATGGAGAAAGACGAGGAGAAGGAGGGAGGAGCAAAGAGGAAGAGGCGGGCCATTGACCGGGGCAGGAAGCCAGGGTCAAACTAACCTAACCTAACCTAACCTAAACGTATACGCAGCGTATAGGCCAAAGCCAAGGCTAAGCTAAGTTTCGAATAGAGAGTAACGGCAAGAATGCTAAAGAGGAAGGAAGGAAGCTACGCATGCACGCACGCACGCACGCAAGCGGCAAGTCATTGTTCAATTCACAAGTACAAAAAGCAAAGGCAAGTTGATGGCAATTGCAGCAACTGCCTTGAGCAAGTCAAATGAATACGTTATAGCAAGTTACTACTTGTGCGCGCAATTGCAGTCAATTATAGTGGTTTAGCGTGACAAAACAGAGTCTACATGTTTTTTTTTTCTTTTCTTTTCTTTTTTTTTTTTTTTTTTTTTTTTTGGCGTGTCTGTGTCTCGCCCCTCTTATTTCTTTTTCCCCGCGAAGTTTTACTTTAGTAGCCCTGTATAACAATTCAGGGTACAAAGCCAACCGGTCTGGGTTATCTAATTTAACCAAGTGAACTTACCCATAATGAGCGCTCTGATATCCGCTCTCAAACACCGCATCACCAGCACCGAGTTTACTCTTGGTCCGCTCTGCGAATTGGCGTTTGTCGTTGCTCGGCAAGCTGCATCAGCTTTGTCTCATCCGTCCAGAACCCCTCGCCACTTTTGTTCTAACTTTGTCCATCCCCTATTTTTCTTTTTTTGTTCTCTGCTAACTTTCTCTCGTCCCTTTTTCCCTAGAGAGAGAAGAAATAAAAATCGTCTGAGAGTCGCCTCACCCTTCGCCCTGCTTCAGCCTCACTCATCTTCGTTTCTTCTTCTATGTCCGCTTGGGAAAGCTACCGTAGCACTTCTTTGCTGCTATTTTTGACATCCTGCAGCGCGCACGCACCTAATTATTACACAGGAAGCATGTAAGTTACGAAGTACAACAAAACAAGAAAGCCCGGGCGATAGCCCAAGTGCGTGTTTAGGATCCATTATCTTTTGGCGTTGCGTTTCTTGGTGCTTTGTTTTGGTCTTGGATATCTGGAGCCGATTATAGTACTAGTTTGGTTTACTCTGTCCTCCCGTCCTCATCCATTCTCTTTGCTCTAGTGTTTACATTATATATTGTTCTGTCTTATACTGCTTTTAATACATAGATGTAAGTTGCTGTAGTTGTTTGCTCATATTATGTAATCACGTCAACTCTCGATAATTTCGTCACAAATGAGACCGTTGACTCAAAGTTAATAGACGTCCCGTATAGACTGAAAGCTTTGTGGCAATTGTTTGATTGTATGACCAAAGAAATGCTCTTTTGCAAACCAAAAGTTAGACTTGATTTCTATAGCCCCATTGACCCTGTTAGGGCTAAGCTTTGTTTGAGGCTGAAATAATTCCGAGTTACTAAAAATACTAACTTGATTGTACATAGTTGTCTGAGCCTGCTGTGAAATAACTGTGTTGGTGTTTTGTGATTGATTGAACTATTTAAAGTGTTGGTGTTTTGTGTTTGATACTTGCCACAAGTGGCTACCTCTTAGTGGCATAACCCTAATTATGTTGTGCATGAGACTGTGAAAGGAAAATCACTTTCCTTATTGTGTTTTCTACAAGAGCTGCTAGTTAGCTCAGTTATAGCTGCCTCAAAACGTCAAGTTGGTGGCCGCTGACCTTGCGTGGGATAGTCAAGTCGTTGGCTAGCTAGCTGGTTGGCTGGCGAGTTTGAGTTGGCCGGTTCATTGTACTGCCGTATGTTCGTTCCATAGTACCGAATATAGCAAAAGAAGGGGCACACCGTATTTACCTTAACAAGGCCCGAGAAGTAGATGCCCGAGCGGGGAATGTTCTTGATTAAAGTTCTGCACCATCTCCGTGGCCGAGAACGGACGAGTATTTGCTGGACTTTGCCGTTCCGACCCTAGACAAGGAAACGCTTTGGCAGCGCTTCTTCATCTTCTTCGTCTCAAAGTTGGTCTCAGGGTTGAAAGTTCAATGGGTTTGCCGGCGGCGAAGGGCCTTATGGGATGCTTGCTCTCCCCAAAATTGATTTGCTGCCCTTTTTCCTTGATCCATGTAGTGCCTTGCAACTCTATGTAGTAGGAGTACTTGAGTACATGCTACTTACTACCACAAATTAATGGACTTCTGCGGCTGGCCGAACTTTGAAGCAAAGCCCAGTCCAGGGCTGGGTCTAGGTCCAGATCCAGGTTCAGGTTCCAGTGTAGCTAGCGTTGTTGAATTTAACTAATTAGGTAGCTTTGGAGCAGCGATTAACTTGTAACCTGTAACAAAAGGCCACAAAAGCAAGTTGCAGCGGCGCCGAAGGACTTCTCACATGGCAGACCAGGGTGAAAGTCCTCGTAATTACTTACTTACTTACTTACACTACTAGTACTAGTAGAGAAAAACGGAGGTCTGGGGCCGAGGTCGAGTCAATAGAAGGATGGAATCAAGCCCAGGTCGTGGCGAATTGAATCCAGTTTCGGCCACACAAAGTTGTGTCATTTGGTACAAGGCAAACCAGGACGGACGACAAACAGACAGGAAAAAGTACGAGGAATGTAAATGAGAAAAAAAAAGGGAAAAATATTTACAGAATTACCAAAAGCAACTAAAGAACTTCTCTGTTCACATCTGCTGCTAGATAATTCGTTCTAGGCTGTGGTGTGGAAGAACGCGGCTCTGCTCACCATAACTCGTGCTTCTGCTCTTTCTTTAGTGCCCGGCCGATGCAAATTCGGGCTTAGCCTTTTAGCTTTAGCTTTGTCGCTGGTTGTCCGCTAGCGGGCCAATATCCACTAACGCCCAAGCTAGACTTGGTTTTATAGAGGGCCCGTTCTGGCTTAGTGGAATTTTCTTTTGGCTTGTCTTGGGGCTTTGGGGGAGCAACTCCACAAACTTGCCAAAGCAGAAAAGCCCCCTCCTTCAATTTGGCGTTTACGTTGTTGCGTGCTTTCACCCGGCCGGCCACGCCCGTGTAAATATGGAGGGAAAGAACATCAGAAAGACAGAAAGAACAAGAACAAGAACAAGAACAGAGTTGGGAAAGAGCTTTACAGAAAGCAATTACAGCAGCACATTCAAAAACGCACAAAAGTACTGAAAGGAAAGATCGAAAATAAAGCAAAAAAGTAGAAAAAAAAAATCACACATACCAAAACCAATCGCAAAAACAGAAACATAAAAATTACACAAAAAGAATGAGAAAAACCCAAATCAGCGAAATATCCCCACGTCGGCACCGTCGTAACCTTTGATGTTTTACGTTTAGCTGGCCTGGCCCTTGGCAAATTCGTTCTGGGTTTCGTTCTTTTTATTGTTTGTTTTCGTTACTCACCCTTGTTTATCAGTCCGCCTGTCTTGCCTGGCCTTGGCCTGGTCTTGGTTTCTAAAGAGACCTAAAAGCACAAGCCATGCTGAAGCTTGAGAGCTGCGGAATCAATTAGAGAAGCCCTGCATTGGTTGCATCACGGATCATATCCACCAGAAGAAGGCACACAGATTTCGAATCACACTAACGCTGCTCTCCGTAGAAACAGAACCCGCTTCCAAACCATGGCCAATGAAGCTTCTTGACATTGCCCGAAACCGAACTACGGAAAAAGGAAAAATAAAAAAAAACGCCAAAGTCAAAGTCTCAGACGGAAAAGACAACTCTTCACAACGCGCATCCTCGAGCGAGCTAGCTGAAGAATAAATAGCTTAGAGCTCAAGCTAGAGAAAAAGTCAAAGTTAGAGCCCAGAGCAGACGAAGACTAGACCAGCAGACAAAGACTAGACCAGCAGACCAGAGCAAGAGAAATATCATTCCCGGAGCTGCAGTTTGGCTGACTAGAACTAAACTGGTGTCCTGGAACGAAACGCCATGGACCCCCAAGCACACTAATTCTCAGCTGGGATTGCCTACTGAATAGACCTAGCCAAGCAGTTTTGGGTATATAGGCCGATGTCCCGCCATGCTCTAACCCACGCCTCTTTTCCCTCTTGCCCTGCTTTGATTTTTTCTTTTTATTCTTTTGCTTTTGCTTTTGCTTGCTTCTTTTTTGTTTTCTTTTATTTCATTTTTTTTTTTTCGTTTTCGAATTGTTCTTCAGTTATATCATTGTTTGGTTACTCGTCTACGTCCTATAAGTCTGCAGCTATTCTCTTGGCTTTTTCAATTTTCAATTTTCAATTTTTTTCTTTTTCATTTTTTTTTTCCAGCAAACAGAACAAGGCGCACCACTTCATATACATACACCTAACCCTCACTTATACTGTGCACACTCGAAATACCACCGATTCGATAGCTTTTGCGCCCTGAAGCGGTTTTGCTCTTGAGCTCGCCCAGTTCCCGCCCGGGACTTTGTCACCACGGTGCTTGGCCGCATTTCCTTCTTTCTGCTCTTGCTCGCATCACACACCAGTGTCTGTCTGGCCGCCCTTGGAATACGTCCTCTCGCTACACTTCTTTCTCTACTTCGATTTCCCTGTTTTGTTCTCGCTACTTGGTCGACTCAACATAACTACTGCACCAACATATACCATTTACATATATCCATCTTTCTGGGACACTCGCAACTCCTTTGCCGACACTCCCTTTGCAACATCTTGATAGAAGGCGGACATTACTCTCATCACATTACACACTTACACCTCTTGTACCCGCTTCACTGCATTATATACCCATTCAACCTATTCCACCGAATCTCGACTCAAAATTCCTAGACTCAAAACTAGCAACCATGATTTCAGCTTCAGGTGACAAGATTGCCTGCCAGGCCTGTGTGCGTGGTCACCGTGTAAGCGGATGCACGCATACCAGTAGGTTTTAACCATTCCTTGCGTTTGCCGCTCAACAGCTCTCTAACATTTTACAGTGCGCGAGCTCAAAGTTGTCAACAAGAAGGGCCGCCCTGTGACTCAATGCGCCGACTGCAAAAACAACCGTAAGAGCCGTGGCTCTAGCGGAAAGTGCGACTGCGGCGACAAGTCAGTCAAGTGCATTCATATTGCCGAGCCCATCAAGGGTCACACCCGTGAGTTTTGCTTTTTTGAGTTCCTGTATGTATTGAGCTGACTAAAAGCCCTTACAGAAACCTGCTGCATTAATCATGGAACTGAATGCTCATGCTGCATGATGACCATTGTTAAGAGCGAAGAGGGTCACATGGTGGACCCATTCGCTGCTCAAACCCCTCCGTCTCCCACATCAGGCGAGCCAGTAGCGAACCGTCGCCGGAGCAGCACATCGGCACAGTCCAGCAAGTCGGCCAAGTCGGTCAAGTCCAGCAAGTCAACCAAGTCAGTCAAGTCGACTAAGAAGGCGCAAACCAAGACCAAGGCGGCGCTGGCTGCCATGGGACAGTCCTCGTCTGTCGAATACGAATACAGCCAGTCCCAGGCGAACATTGCTCAACCCGTGTACATGCGCAACTCGCTGCCGTACATCAACACCAACAACACAGTTTCCGCAACTCTGGACACCATCCTGAGCCCTGGTGTCGGCCCTGGCTCGCAGTACGCCAATGGCGCCGCTGCGGCTTCCAACGGTGTCTCCCACGACCCCATTTTTGGCATGCTTCCTCAGACGCCCACGCCTGCAACTGCGGCGCAATCTGGCTTCCTCGGCGGCGCCAATGTCGATAACTTTCTGGGCATGATGTCACCGCAAGCCAACTTCATTGGTCGTCGCAACTCCACCGACTCGGATGTGTCGCCCCAGACCACGTTTGCTGTCCCAAGCACGCCGCAGGACTCATCGTTTGCCGTGGCCATGTCACCGCAAACGTCGTCGTTTGCTGATAACATGTCCCCGCAGCAGTCGTTTACCAATGTGATTACACCGCGCACGTCGTTTGCTAGCACGATGCCCTTTGCAAACACGATTTCACCGCCGACTTCATATGCCGATACCATGTCTCCGCAAGCGTCGTATAGCGGTAGCATCAGCGCGCAGTCGGGATATGGTGGCGGTGCGCTGGCCTCGAGCGATCAGATGTTTGCCGAGTCGCGGATGGCGCGCAGCCAGGTCAACCCGATGATGTTTCCTCTCAATACTCAGATTACGCGCAACAGCAGTATCTCAGGTAGCCACGGACTCGGATTGTACCCGTCGGAAGTTGACTACGATCGTTACATGAACAGCGCCGGTCTGACGCCATCTGACAGCTGGATCAACAGCCGCCTCGACAGCCCTACGCGCCCCGAATTTCTCGATGCCGAACCCGAGCTGAGCAGCTCTCTGTCGACGCTGGCTGGCACCACGGCACACAGCTCGCCCGACTACAGCCCGCCGGCCGAGCCGTCGCGTAATGGCAGCATCGACCCGGTGGTTATCAACGGTGCGCTGGCGGCGTCGGCGTCGGCCATGGGCTACAACCCGCGGCAGCACGTTGCGCGGCATATGAGCCAGAACCATATGCTCCAGCAACAGGCGCATCTGCAGAACAGCATGGCGCAGTTTGAGTTTCCGCAGTCGGCTGGCGGCGTGAGTGTCGTCGGCAGCGAGCAGTACATGAGCCTGACGGGCGAATACGGCGAGAGCCTGGGCGATTGTGTGGTTCCTGCGGAAACAACGGACGCGAGTCTCGACTACATGTGGAACATGCCGGCGCAGTATTAGACGCGCAGCTTCTTGCCGTAGTCGTTTCCCTCTCGGCTGAAGCTTAACCGACCCAAGCATTAGACCGTGTGTGTCTCTTGTATTCCCTTTGTACATATACATTGCCACCCATCTTCCGAACCTTCTGTTTTTTCTTATATGGAGTTTTTTTTCTTCTTTTTTTTTTTTTTCCTTTTGTTATATTTTGCTTAGCATATCAATATCGCTCACCACAAATGCTGTGTTGTGAGGCGAATGGCGTTCGAGGACCCGGACATATGCATCCGACCAAAAAAGTCTTCTTTTTCTATTTCTTTTTTTATCTTCATGACGGCTTGGTGCCTGGAGTTTATTTTTTTCATTTTTGTATCTATTCTTATATGGACGGTTTTTCGGTTTAGGGCTGGATTTTCACTATTTCCCCTGGAACGGGATGGACGGTGTTAAAAACGGTTTTTTCTTTTCTTTCAGCTTGTGGAGTTTTGAAGTGCAACGGGCTCGCTCGGTGTTGCATTTGCATTTTTACTTTAAAAAATATACAGTACTTGTCGCAGAACATGGCTCGTTTTATCATTTTTGTTCTTCACGAAGTGATTTTTAGCTGTACTAGTACTAGTATGTACGTGCAGGTTACTCTTCAATTCCGTTTGTCAGCAAAATCAAGTTCATTTCCCTTTTGTATCGTGAACGGGTGAATGACGTCGATGGTGCATCAGAAAACAGCCAGTTGGTGGTTCCCCTTGTTCATTTCAATTGTCAAGCCCAAGCCTAAACATGGAAATCCCTGGCCCTTGTCTTTTTTTTTTTATATATATTTTTTTAGGGGGTCAGGTGCGAAAAGTCAGGCGGTGGGTTGGCTTTTCTTTTTTTTTTTTAGTGGGTAGGATAAGCAATTATTGAACTGGGGAGGCCTGTAAGGTTATGGCTGACTTGCTGTTTTTTTTTTACTGGGATTTGGAGGGAAGAGGATACAGGGGGGGGGCCTGGATGGAAGTTATAGTGGGTTTCAGTGGACGCGGGGGCGGGGAGGGTTTCCGGGCTTTGTCGCTTTTCCAGCAGTTGATAATAGTACTACTAGTACGGAGTAGTACGGTGCAGTATTTACTTTGCTTTTTTTTTTTTTTTTTTTTTTTTTTTTCATGAAAATTGACAGTTAAGAACATCACATGAAATGAGGAATGAGTGGAACGGAGAAAGACACAAAAAGAGACAAAAGGAATGGCAGAAGGAAGCCCGGGGCTGTGGCTCTGGATTTTTTATGTGTCATTTAAACGACTTTAGCGGGTTTGAATGACTATCGACGGCGGCTTTAAACGAGGCTTTAAACGACTCCACGGTTTTTAAACGACCACGTCACGGAATGCCCCGCAAATAGCCACTGCACAGAAACACGCGCGGATCAAAGCCCAGCGCTTTATATGCTATCCCGTCAGACTCAGTGTCGGCGTCTGTGGCCATAAAATCCGCGAGCTTGCGTAGTGTCAGGGCGGCCGTGGCGTGCATTGCCGAGGAGGCGACTGCACGGTCTGTCCCGTCTTCTCCTTCTCCTCCTCCATCTCCTCCTCCTCCTTCTCCTTCTCCTCCATCTCCTCCTCCTCCTTCTCCTTCTCCTTCTCCTCCTCCTTCTCCTTCTCCTTCTCCTTCTCCTTCTCCTTCTCCTCCTCCTTCTCCTTCTCCTCCTCCTCCTCCATCCTCGCCGACTGCCATGGCACTACGAACCCGCGTCAGCCAGTGCGACGTCAGATATGACTGGGCTAGCACTTTGGCGAGTAGCTGGGCCGCCTCTTGTCGCAGCCCTGCATCGGCTGAAGTCTCGTGCCCGCCCGCAGACAGCGAGATCCCCCGCAAGACCAGCGCCACGAGCACAAGAAAGTGGTGCCCAAACAGCGCACTGCTACTACTACTACTACTACTGATACTACTATTACTATTACTACTGCTGTTGTTGTTGCTGCTGCTGCTGCTGCTGCTGCTAGTCGCATGAGCACACAACAACCCGACGATCTCGCGGCACGGCCAGAGCAACGCGGCCAGAGACGTGTCCGTGGCGACTAGCTGTGCGAGTAGACGCGCGTGCCAGTAGCTCATGTGCAGTACAGGATGTGTCGCGGGCGTGAGTTCGTCGGGAAGGTCTTCACGGAAGCGGTCGGCCCAGGGCACGAGGGCAGTGCCGAGAGCGATGTCGGTGGCGGACGGCTTGGCGGCGGATGACGGCGTGTCGGCCATACATGCAATGATGGTTGATGCCAAAGTCAGCAGGGGATTCAGGCCTGTGGGTTAGTTAGTTTGTATGTGTGCTGTATATGCTAGAATGGACAGAGAACTCACGCGTCATGTAAAACAGCTGTGTGGGCAGCACCCCCCGCAATGCATGTGTCGCTACAGAGTGCTCCTCATGCACCAGCGGCTGCTGCCCCATGCCCACGCTATGCCACCGGTCCATGACCATTAAACAGCGCCACACGCGCGCCCGCAGCACCCGGTTCTCCTGCGCCTGTGCATCTTGCGTCCCGCCAGCCGGCTCTGCGTATAACTTCATGCGCACGCCCTGCGCCGCTGCCCTGCCCAACAACTCGGTCTTGTCCGGACCGGACTCGCCGGCAGCGCGGTTATCAGCTTGTATGGCCTGCAGCAGAAGCGTCTGGATGTACACCAGCCCGACTGTTTTGTCAAGCTGCTGCTGCTGCTGCTGCTGCTGTGAAAACTGCCACGAGACAAGCTTCAGATTCGCTCGGATCAAGTCTCCTGGCGGCACGCTCTCATGGCCCGGGAAGGAATGCACAGCAGCAAAAAGCACATCTGTAAAGGCGTCCCGCAGCGCCGCCGGACAACGCAGCAAATTGGCGTGTAACGCGGCCGGCGCGTGGGGTAGCAGCGGGAGAATCGGGTGGATGGCAGCAAAGTACCCGTCGACGACCCTGTGGTCGATTTCAAAGTCGGCTGGGCCATCGGGCGCAGGCTCGAGCGGCGGAGAGCCGGGATTAGCAGGAGGTAATCTAGAGAGAGGAAGCGGCGACACCGGGCCTATAGCACTACTGCTACTGCCACTGCCACTGCCACTGCCCGTAAAAAGCGTGTGCGGTTTCTCCGACGGCGCGGAAATCAGTAGCGGCCGCGTTTTTGGCCACGGATTTCCGCGGCCTGGTTCGGCCGGGGCGTCGTCAGCTGCGAGCGTAGTAAATGGCCTTTTTAAGCCGTGTTCTAATTCTCCGTCCGGTTAGTAAGAAAGAAAGAAAGAAAGAAAGAAAGTGAGAAAGAAAGAAAGAAAGAGAGAAAGAAAGAAAGAAAGTGAGAAAGAAAGTGAGAAAGAAAGAAAAAAGAAAGCAAGAAAGAAAGAGAAGGAAACCCCACATTTCCCAAAAGAGAACAATACGCACCTGTGTCCAGCTTGCTTTCAATGCCGCTGATGCGATTGGCCAACTCGCGGATGTACCTGCCCTACTGTCAGCGTTTTTTGCTATTCTTGTTTCTGGCTGTATAACGCGGGATACTACTGGGCAAGTACCCTTTACTCGGCCCGCGTTTCTGCGGAATGCGCGTAAACAGACAAACCGCCTTGACTCTCCTACAATTGGTGCACGGCGCGTCGCCCAAGTCCGAGGCTGCATCGCATTTACTTTTCCGGCGCCGACACTCATCGCATGCTCTTGACGTCTTGCTGCGTTTTCGTCCTACTGCTCCGTCTTGCTGTTGCTGCTGCTGTTGTGCTGCATAGTGCAGACTCCCTGCTGCCAGTCCCGACAAGTGCGGCGTCGGGATGTACAGCCCTGCCTCGTTTTGCGGTAGAATAGACCGCAGGCCCGGGTCGGTGAGTGCCGCGGGTGCTGATCCGTGTTGCATGGCAAGCCCCGGGGCGAGGTGGGTGGCCAGATGGAGCTCGGTGATGGCGTCTTTGGGGACGACGTATGCGGCCGGCACGGGGGGTGTGGAAACTCCAGCGCTGGTCACGGCCATGGCGGAAGACATGTGAGGTCCAAGATGCGAGAGCGGCTGCGCTGTCGGCACGGCCTGGTGCACAACAAAGTCGGCATGGGCATGCATGGTATCGATGGGGACTTGTTCGGCCATGGAGTCTGCAGCGCCGAGAGCGGCCTGTGCTTCTTGTAGCTGCTCCTGTGCCTCTTGTAGCTGCTCTTGTGCTTCTTGTAACTGCTCCTGCGCTTCTGGCACTTGCTGGTTTTCGCACTCTTTTGTGACTAGCCGTGGAGAATCCGCCCCAGTGGCTTCAAAGTTGACGGGAGCGTCAGCCGCAGTTTCACGAGCTGGAACTTCCATGCTTTTTATAACTCAGAAATCTCGGTATTGAAATACCGGCACTGTTGGTTGGTTAGCTGCCATGTTTATCTATTAGAAAACAGCTTTAATTTATTCCATTGCTCAATCAATTTTGTGGCTGATGTTCAATAAACTTGCCTTATTCCTTCGTCCAAGTTGAACCAAACGTTAACAACACAAATCGCGGAATGGAAAAACCAATTTCGCCGTCGTCCATAAAGTTCATCGGCTGAACTCTGGTTACTAACCCTACGTACAAAACCCTAAAACGAACAACCTCACCTCAGTTAACCTCACTCAGCCACGCACTCAGCCACTCACTCACTCACTCACTCACTCACTCACTCAACCACCTCCGCTAACTCTGCTACCCCATTCGCTTCTGCCAGAATCCCTTTCCATAGCTGACTAGAATCTCTTCCCCCTTTGCAATCCCTGCCGCCCGTTCCCGTGCTCGGCTTTTCCCTTGCTCCAGGACAAACACCGCCATACACCGCTGCCCGTGCCTAGTGCTCCACACCTCGCGGAACTCTGCATTAGGTCTGTCCTTGACGCCGCGGTAGTCATTGATGAAGCGCGCCTCGTTGCCCGTCCGCTCCGCATCCACCGCCACCCCGGCGTCGTGGTCCAGCCACAGGTCGTAGTCGGAGGTCTCAAGCGTGGCTTCAGGGGGGTGTACGATGCCCAGATACAGCAGGATGGGCGCGCCGGGCTTGAGATGCTTGGTGGCGAAGAGACCGGACTGGCCGTTGGCCGGGTGCGTGCTGCTGGATATCGGCACGATTTTGGCTTGGGTGCTGGGCAGGCGGCAGATTTCATCGGGAACTTTGAAGTGGCTGTCGGGGCAGACCGCTAGGCCTTTGATTTGGTCTTTGCTGAGTTTGGGCGAGTATTTGGGCGCCGAAATGTAGTTGAGGTGAGGCGGCCAGTTCTTTGGTTTAGACATTTTTAGTATAAGTGATGCTGTAGTGCTAGCAGGAATTCAACGATGAAAAAACTTGTCAACCAGAGGCTGAGGCTATTGGGCGCAAAGACAAGCAGTGTAAGTATTGTTAATTAAAAAAGAATCGGAGCACTAAAAAACTGTTGGGGAAGTCAAATAAAAGTTTGGACAACAGTGTAGACTTAAGTTTCCACGACAAATAGCTTGTCACTCGCATCTCATCTTTGCTAGGGTCTACACAGAATCGCTAGGGTTGCGATAACGCTTAAAAGTCTTTATCGCCTGCCCCACTAAAAAAATATCGACGACCAGCACTCCGAATCGAGAGGTTCCAAATTTTGCGACGGCACCACAGCCAATTTTGATTCTATTTATTCTCCTTCCACAAGTCCAGCAACATAAAACCACTAGAAAGAAAATGGGCGCCAAGTTGAAAGGAAGAGCGCGCGAATTTGCGAAGCTGGAGGAGAAGCCCTCAACTGGTAAGTTTCAGCCAGCCTTTCCAGCCTTGACAACGGCCGTTTAAATGCTAACTGCGGCTGTGATAGACTTCGACCCCGAAGCCGACAACGCGCCGTCGGATAACGATGACCAGGACGAGAGCGAGGAGGAAAACGCCGGCACTGAGCACTACGTGCAGGTTGGGTAAGTTTTGTCGTCGCACTGCTGCTTTGGGGCAGCTTGGCTGGTTAGTTGTGTGGCGTGTGGTTGTTTGCTAACATCCGTCCCTTTTCTGTGTGCAGCAAGAGCAAACTTCGCAAGAACGAGGGCCTGACGCTGGGGCCAAACTACCGCGGCACTCGGGTTTCACGCAAAGCTCTCGAAGAAGAGGCTAACAACGACCTGGAATCTGCTTCAGACGATGACGACGACGACGACAAAGACGACGAGGATAATGACGACGAAGACGAAGAATTCGACGACCCCGATACGGCCGATCTGACCAAGGACCAGACGCGGATAACAGACGATGAGCTGATTGAGAGCGACGCGGCCTTTGGCGAGTCGGATGAGGAGTTTGTTTCCAAGTTTACCTTTCGCGGTAGCTCCAAGCCGAATCTGGCCATGACGCGCAAGAACAGACCCAAGGCCTCTGACTTCATGCAAGGCGAAGAGGAGGAGGAGGAGGAGACGCCTGCCACGGCCTCAAAGGTGGTCATTGACGATGAGCGCTCGGAGGAGTCCGAGGAAGGCGACGATGACGACGAGGAGGACAGCGATGATGACGACGAGGAGGGTTTTGAGGGTCTGGAAGACGAGGAAGACGAGGAAGACGAGGAAGACGAGGAAGACGAGGAAGACGAGGATGACGAGGAAGATGATGAGGACGAAGAAGATTCCGGGTCTGACGACGACCAAGACGAAACTACGAACCGCAACTTCAACTCCACCGACCACCTCTCCGCCCTCTCTGCCGCCGCCAAGCAGGAAGTCCTCAAAGGCATGGCCGTCCGCGACCAGCGCAAGCTCTTTGACGGCCTCCTCAACTTCCGCATCCGCCTACAAAAAGCCCTTGTGGCCGCCAACTCGCTCTCTCTCGCGCAAGATGACAACGCTGACGAGTCCGACGACGCCAACGACGCCGACTACGACGCCGCCGAACAAGCCGCCATGCAGCTTTGGTCTACGCTGGAAAACATTCGTGGCCATCTCACATCTTCCATGGTCAAGGGGTCGCAAAAGCGCAAATACGAGGTTGATTCGGCAACGGCAACACCGACTATCTGGGGCTACATGCAGGCCGATGAGGCCGACGCGCTCAAGCACCGCCGCATCACGCTGGACAAGTGGTCACGGCGCGTTGGCCCGTCGGCCGCCACGAGCCGCAACCAGCTCAAGGCGACGAGCAACTCCATCTGCGCCGTGATTGACGAGCAGCTGGCCGAGCCGGCGCGGCTGATTAAGCGCACGCAGGTTCCGCGGTCGTGTGCGCCGAACCACACGGCGCGCAAGATTGGCGAGGACGCCGGCATTTACGACGATGCGGATTTCTACCAGTTGCTACTCAAAGAGCTGGTCGAGCAGCGGTCGGCCGAGAATGACCAGGCGGCCGGCGAGGCTGTGGCCACGGTGCGGTGGGCAGCCATGAAGGAAGCCAAGACGCGCAAGGTTGTGGATCGCAAGGCAAGCAGGGGGCGTAAGCTCAAGTTTACGGTGCATGAGAAGTTGCAGAGTTTTATGGCGCCCGAGGACCGGCGGCAGTGGGAGGAGGAGGCCATAGACCGGCTGTTTAGCACGTTGTTGGGCCAGCAGGTGGTGCTGGATGAGGATGACCAGAAGAATGAGGATGAAGATGAGGATGAGGATATGGATGCTGAGGAGGAGGGTCTGATGCTGTTCCGCAGCTGAGCCAGAAGGAGACGATTCAGGCCAGGAGACGCAGGCCAGGAGACGCAGGCCAGGAGACGATTCAGGCCAGGAGATGCAGGCCAGGAGACGCAGGCCAGGAGACGATTCAGGCCAAATGAGGTCTAAAAGAGACTGATAGATATGCATATACCACAACTACCGAGCCTGAAAATTCATAAATAAAAGTCATTTCCTCCACTAAGCCTCCATTACAGCCACATACCCAAACAACCCCACCATCAACCCATGAACCCCCAAATGCACCACTGGCCCACCAAACAATCCGCCCACCGCCTCCTCACCGCTCACTATCCGGCTCGCTGCCCGCCGACACGGCCACGCATGTGCAAAAGCAAACGCTGCCGCGACCAAGCGCGCCGTCTCGTCCAAGCCCTGCGGGCGCACGACAAAGATGAGTGCTACGAGCACGGTGGAGAGGAGTGTGCCGCCGTAGGACTGCGTGAGGAGGACAGCGGGGGATGTGGAGGAGGCGGGTGGGAGTTGGAGTTGTACATGGGGAGCAATAGTGAAGCTGAGGCCGGCGAGGGTCTCGATTATTATGTGTAGAATAAAGGGGGTGGAGGGTGAAAAGAGCATGGTGAAGGGCTTTGATGAAGAGAAGAATAAGAAAAAGAAAATGAGGGAAGAGTGAGAAGCCGAGAAGTGGGGTGGGGATCAGGCTGAAAGAAGAATTTCAAAGAATGCAGGTAGTGTAGTACTACTACTACTAGTACTAGTAGTACTTACTACCTGGTTTTAAGGGCCGCAATCATGGGAAATATCAACAAATAAAAAAACAAAAGAGTAATTACTGAATCACAATCACTAAACACTAGTAATTTTTTAGGTAAGAACATGTGAATGTACGGCACAGAACAGAAAAGGAAGCCACAAGGATCGCTATCACTCACTGAAAGCTCACAGTGAGTTGAAGTTGCCTTTTTTTTCATTTTTTTTTTCATGATTTACAAACACCGAATTAGACTATTTTTTATTTATTTATTTATCCATTACACTTGTGGAATCCGGAAGTTATGGAGAGACATGGTCTGTTTCCTCTGCAGATTCTAGTCACCATTACCATTTATGCAAAACAGAATAGACGCATTTACAAGACACCCAGAGCCTCATTTCACGCATAGAAAAAGAAGAAGCTTAACTTGCTTGCATAAAGGAGCCTTCCCATCTACCACTTGGGTCAATAAAACGTCGCAGTGGCATGGCAGTCTCAGTAAGGGGCAACGATAAGCAATAGAATTACCAAGAACACTAGCAAGGCCTACATAAGCAAGCCTCCATCAGTTTACGAAAAGAAAAGGCACGAACATGTCGATCACGACGGGATTCACGCAACCGCGTTGAAAAGGACCGGTAGCTTTCTCTACTAAACCTGAGTCGCCTTGGCTGTTCTGTCAACAGTTATTTACCGAGGATCTTTCACATGCTTTTCTCCACTCTTCTTGACCAAAAGTAAAAGAAAAAAAAAGAAGAAAAAAAGTGGCATTGTAGAAACCAGGTAGCGCGGAAATTGCTGAAATCCACGCACGACCCCCTTGGGCCGGCTTGGCCTGTTTATTTGTTAAGTCTTCTGCTGCCATCGCGACAAAATCACCAACCCAGCCTGGCCATAATTCATCATAGGAAACAAGACCCTAAATATTAGAAAACCTAAAAGTCAAGAACTTATTTTCCCTTAGCCCCCGGTCTGGCTGTCTATCAAACTATTACGCCAGAAGGAATGCCCTTCTTGGTTCTGCTTGTCGCTGTTATGTTAATTCTCGCCCTGGTCCGAATCACACTGAGGCTGAGATTCTTTGGGGTCTTGGCTGGCGGGATAAACAAGGTAAAACAAAACAGGAGCTTACCGCTAGCCCGGCAGAACAGAACAAGCTAGGTTTTTTTTTTTTTTTTTTTTTTTTTTTTTTGCAGCTTTTTGCTATGGGCGCTATCCCATCGACTCACCTCACATGCTCGCTCGCTGAGCTTAGACCTTAACAAGGAAAGCAAAGGTCATAGCATAAGTACATTAGCCCATAAGTCAAGCGTTTCGAAGTTTGGTGTTCGCTTTTTGGTACTACTACTACTTTATCTTGGACGTGTTACTTGCATTTTCCGTATTTTCCATTTTCTTTTCCATTTACCTTTTTTGTCTCATTTCATCGGTCGAAATACTTTGCATCTGTTGCGTCGCTGGAATCGACATCTGGAAGTTAATCTGCAGAATTTGTTAGCGCCAAACATCACATAGACAAAGTCACAGCCATAATAAAAATGGCAACTGAAACCTTTGGAGACCTGGGATTGTCCATTCTGGGCGTCAAGTCCGAATACCCTCCTCACAATCTGGGCTCCAATGCCTTGGCCACACTTGCCAAGCGCTTCTACCCAGAGACTCCAGCGTAAGTTGTGCGATTAGAAGACCGAAACGGGGGAATTCTGCTGACACCGCCCTAGCATGAAGAAGTTGTTGGCAATCAACAACTACACGGGAATTGATACGCGCTCATCCATTGGCACGCCAGACCACCCGCTGGTAAACATGGAGAAGCCGCCGACTATTGGCCAGCTGCATGAGGCCTTTATGGAGTTTGGTCTTCCGTTGGCCGTGGGAGCCTCCAGAAAGGCCCTGGAACAGGCCGGTGTCCAAGTTGATGAGCTTACTCACATCGTGGCTACCACCTGCACAGACAGTGCCAACCCCGGCTTCGACCACTTCTTAGCAAAGGAGCTTGGCATCAAAAATCCCGTGGAGCGCGTTCTACTGCATGGTGTCGGTTGCAGCGGCGGTCTTGCCGCCCTGAGAACAGGAGCCAACCTTGCCCTGGGCCGGACGGCGCGTGGAAAGCCGGCGCGGGTTTTGTGCGTGGCGCTAGAGGTCAGCACGACGCTGGTGAGAAGTGAACTGGATAGTGTCCACGAAACGCAGGAATTGAGAATTGCGCCTGTGCTATTCTCAGACTGCGGCTCGGCGCTTGTTCTGAGCAACGGTATCGGACACTCCGAGGACACGGCAAAGCCCATCTTTGATTTGCTGGGCTGGCAGTATCAGATTATTCCCGACACGGAATGCTGCCTTGGTTTTGATGCTGATCCCATGGGTAAGTCAGCCGGAAGAAGTCAAATTCTGACAGTAGCATAAGTAAGCTAACATACCTTATCACACACACAGGCTGGAAGGTGATTCTGAAGCCCAGCGTGCCCAAAGAGGCAGCCAAAATTATGCCCGAGACGTTCAAAAACCTCATTGAAAGCATAGAGGCACTTCCTGCGAGTAAGTCACAACCGCGGGATTTTGACTGGGCACTTCATCCCGGCGGGTCGTCGATTTTGACGGGCGTCGAAAGAGCGCTGGACCTGAAGCCGGAAATGATGCGGTCCAGCTACGACGTGTACACCAAGCACGGTAACTCCAGCTCGGCCACCATCTTCAGCGTCATGTCGCGTCTGGTCGACAAGGACATGGACGAGTATGCGCCCGACGGCGTGGCCAAGGAATACATCGTCGGCTGTGCGTTTGGGCCGGGAATGGCGATTGAGTCGTGTATGCTAAAGAGACGCGGCGTCTCGGGTCACGTGGCTGGTGTTGATACTCCGCCGCGGGACGGCAGAGAAGGCAGTTCGAGGCAGACTCAGAGTCAGACGGACGATACGAGATATCAAGATGACGAGTTTATTTCGAGTGCGGTGGCGGCGATTGACCTGGATTAGGGCAGGCATAATGCATACTGCGTAAATACAGTACCACGTACTGCGGGAGTACTACGGAGTACGTAGTTGAAGTAGTGGATGCAATTGAGGAAAAAGTGAAAGCGATGAAACATAAAGTGAAAAATCAAATGCGGCAAAAGGAAACAAGTAACATTATTCAGCACCTGCCATCAAGAGTGGGTGGTTGTTGCTACATAGAGTACTAATACTACTACACAGTACTGTTGCTGCTGTTACCGCCTTTAAGAGCGAGGAGCGCTCTTGCCGCCTACGCACCTGCAGTTGCAGGGTAGATTGGTTGTTCCTGCTCCGTTTGACTTTTGCCGAGAGCCCGGACCACGTGAAGCAAGAGGGGAAGAGCTGTTTGTTTGTTTGTTTCTCTGCGTGTACACAGAGAGAGAGAGAGAGAGAGTACTTTGTACCTCGTGACTGCTAGATAAATGCGCATGCTTTCATTTTGAGCCTGAATCTGAACTGAACAAAAAAAACCTTTCCATTCTCAACCAACGGCTTTACCCTCTCTCTCTCTCTCTATCTCTCTCACTCACTCACTCACTCACTCACTCACTCACTCACTCACTCACTCACTCACTCACTCACGATGGTCTTTAATTTACTGCGTCGCAACTACCAGGCCTGGATTTCGCCGCCCGATGTTCCAGAAAAGAATACCGATGCGCTCAAGTTTGGGATTCTTGGCGCTGCTGGCATTGCGTAAGCTGCGCCCCCTCCTCTCCTTGGTTATCAAAGCTCCTGTTAGTACTAACAGGCCTTGCACTTGCAGGCCGGCTGCTTTAATCAACCCCGCCAAGACCCATTCCGATGTCGTGGTTTACTGCGTGGCGGCCCGTGATCCTTTGCGGGCCGAGGCGTACGCCAAGAAACATGGAATTCCAGTGGTTAAGCAGACGTACCAGGACGTCATCGACGACAAGGAAGTCAACTGTGTCTACATTCCGCTGCCCAATGGCCTGCATGGAGAATGGGCCATCAAGGCTCTCCGGGCGGGAAAACACGTGCTTTTGGAGAAGCCGTCAGTCTCCAATGCCACCGACGCCAAAAAGCTGTTCCACGACCCGCTGCTTAGCACTGAGCAGGCGCCAGTGCTGCTCGAGGCTTTCCACTACCGCTTTCAGCCCAGCTGGAGACTGCTGCTCGACCAGATTGACCGCGATAACATTGAGCATGTCGAAGCCAAGGTTTCCATTCCCGGAATCATATTCAAGGACGACGATATCCGCTTCCTGTACCACCTGGCCGGAGGCACCATCATGGACCTGGGAACCTATGCCATCAGTGCTCTGCGCGAGGTTGCCGGCGAAGCCGAGGAGTGCACCAAGTGCGAGGTTCAGATCATGAGCGCAAAGGAAAAGAATGTCGACAGATGCTTTCGCGCTGAGTGGAAGATGAAGAATGGCGCCACGGCTGTGACCATGTCGGATATCAAGGCAAACAAGTTCACGCTGATTCCGCCACAGGTCACCGTCACGCACAAGCCGGTTGTCGTCAGCGACGAAACACTCGCCGAGGGCCAGACCAAGACGCGCACACGCAGAGTCTGGATGTTCAACAACATATTTCCCACCATCTACCACTTCATCACGGTGCAGGACGTGTTTGTCATCAAGGACAAGGAGAACAAGACGGTCAAGCAGTGGACGGAAAAGAAGAATCTCTCGGCCTACACGTGGGACGAGGCCGGCATGTCGGCACAGAATGACAAGGACTACTGGCTTTCGTACCGCCATCAGCTAGAGCAGTTTGTCAACAAGGTCAGGGGTCGGGATACGGTGCGATGGATTTCGGGCGAGGACAGCATCAGTCAGATGGAGATGATTGATATGGCGTATGTTGCAGCCGGTCTGCCACTGAGACCGCCTGGCGACTTTTAGTTATGACGAAATGTCTGTCTGTCTATATACCCAAACTATATCCACATGTATACCTAAAATGATACCTCCGAGCGCCACACTCGCTATCTATCACCGGTGAATCATGTCTTTCAGCGTGAATCACTCGAGACACTGTTGGTTACTTTAGCAGGCAACTAGCAGGCAACTAGCAGGCAACTAGCAGGCAACTTTAAAAGGTGAAAAGTGAGTTGCAGTTGGGGATTTCTACAACATCAAGTTCAAGGTGGCGGACACAGTTTGGAAGGACTGTGCAGTTGGGCGAGAAACAGGCGGTAAAGCACAGTGCGGCGCAAACTTGCACACGCACCTCATTTTGGGCCCCTCCAAAAAGCCTCTAGAAGAAAAAAAAAAAAAAGGTTGAAGAAAAAAAAAAAAGTTGAAAAAAGTTGGAGGCAAGAAAATCAGCAGGACCGAAAAAAAACAACGACGACGAAAAATCACCAAACCAAGCGAAACACATAAAAAGATAATCCCAAATACAACCTCATTCCACACCCCTCAATCAATCAATTACTTATTCACCGTCATGGTCAAACGCAAGAGAGACGTCCTCACCATCGATAAGGCTCTGGCCAAGGCCCGCCATGAGATCTTCAAGGCTATCAAGACCGCCAAAGGCTTTGAGCGCCAGCGTCTAGCCAAGAGACTCCGCGAGCCGGGCGTGCCGCAGGATAAGAAGGCGCGGCTGGACCTGGAAGTCACAGTTCTCAAGGTACGTTCCATCCGCCCATCCTTCCGTCCGCCCGTTCCGTCATGTTCTTCCCTAGCCTAGGCTAACCATCCATCTCTTCTTGCAGTCCCTCGACCTTGAGCAAACAGCCATCGCCCACCTGTATTCGGTGCTCAACCGCATTCCCACTATTTCCCAACACCCCGAACTGCCCGAATTCGTGCGCCGCGGCATTCCGCGACCCGACATTAGCGACGAGCAAAAAGCCGCCCTGCACACGGTGACCAGCAGTCTCTTCAGCCGGCCCAACGTGCGCACCGTTATGGACAACACCATTGCAGAGGTGTGCATGGTACTGGATGTGCAGCCGCCCGAGAAGAAGCGCTCGCGCAACAGAAAGGCCGATGTCGTCGCAGCCGCGGCTGCTGCTACTACGGAAAAGACTGCCGAGCCGGAAGTGAATGACAACAAGAAGTTGCCGGCGCCAGCAGAGAACAAGAAAATGAGTGCAAAGGACCTGCGCGAGGAAATGAGACGAAAGCTGCTCGAGGGAATCAACATGGACGAAGTTGACGGCGACGATGACGACGACGACGAGCAACTCGCGGATAAGACGTTCAATGGGTTTAGCGAAAACGACAGCGACGCCGACACGGAAGACAGCGAAAACAAGGCAGCAGACGGCCCCGACGTGGGCTCTGACGAAGAAGAGGCCGCCATTGCCAAAATGGCTTCGATGCTGGGCGGTTCTGACAGCGAAGACGACTCCGACTCTGAATCCGACAGCGCCTCCCACAGGCCGCTGCGCAAGGGCAAGCCCGTCAAGACGGTGCGCGTGCGCGACATATCCGTATCCGTATCGCCGTCTGGCTCATCAGCCGAAGAGTCTTCGTCCGAGGACGACACGCTGCGGTCCAAGAGCAAAAACGCCAAGCAGCCAGCCAAGCCAGCCAAGCCAGCCGGCGACTCGACCTTTCTCCCCACGCTCATGGGCGGCTACGTGTCGGGCTCCGAGTCCGAGGCGTCCGATCTGGACATTGCGCCCGCGCGCAAGAACCGCCTGGGCCAACGCCAGCGCCAGGCTATCTGGGAGAAGAAGTTTGGCGAAAAGGCAAAGCACCGACAGGCCGATGCCGTCAAGGCCGATGCCAAGTGGGATGCCAAGCGCGGCGCCGTTTACGAGGGCAACAGCAAGCCGTGGAAGAAGGGCGTCGATCCGTTTGCCAAGGCGGATGCAGCTGATCACGATAGAAAGAAGGACGGCTCGTTGAAGAAGCCGGCGAATGGCGGAGAGGCTAATTTGCATCCCAGCTGGGAGGCGCGCAAGAAGACGCAGCAGAAGCAAAAGATTAACATTGGCGGGGCACCGGCTGCCAAGAAGATCAAGTTTGACGACTAGAGGGGAGTTGGTATTCATGATATTAGACACACACATATATACAACACTGCATATATCGCTTCTTGGTTCAATCCTTTACATGCAAAACAGACCGACGTAAATCTACGCGGTAATAGACAGTGCTTGATTCGTAAATGGCCATGATTCTGTATAACTCGCAAGTAACTGTGAAATAAAACGCCTGAATACAATAAATCCAAGTCCTTTTGAATTGCCCGCCGTCCTTTTCCCTGTCCGAAACACCGTACCATTCATAGCCCCCCCTTCTCCCTCCCCCTTCTCTCTCCATGACACACTTATCTGGCGCCAGGGCCGTAGTGAATCTCGCGGAAAAAGTCCATGACACCGGTAAACACCACCAGAAGAATACCACCACCGGGACCCAGACGCAGCACCTTGGGCAGGAAGCCCTTGTACAGCGCACCGAAACCCTCCTCGCGTGCCACCGTAAACACAGCCGGCCAGGCCCAGTTGTACTTGGGCGTGACGCCGGGCACCTTGACCGTGTTCTGGATGCGCGACTTGACCACGTCCATGGGCGTGTTGAGAATGGTACCAACGGTGCCACCAATGGCACCCGAAATCAGGTCGTTGGTGATCTGACCGCTCTTGGTGGTGGCCTTGGGCAGCGACTGGCGCACCTGGAAGATGCAGCCAAAGTAGCCGGCGTTCCACACAATGTGACGCCACAGCGTGCTCTCCAGGCCGTTGTACATGGCCAGAACACCCTCGTTGCGCACCGTCTTGCGAATCACGTCGAGCATACCGCTGTACTTTCCGGCAGACGCCTTGTCCTGCAACCGAATCTTGACGAGCTCAAAGGGCACCACGACAAACGACTCAGTGGCACCGGCAGTGGCACCAGTCAGAATAGACAGGGGCTGGTTCATGGTGGTGACGCCAAAGGCCTTGCGGTAGACCTTGCCCCATTCGTCGTTGGCAGCAAACTTGGTGGCACGCTTGGGAGCCTCCATCAAAATCGGGGCCGTAATACCACGGTACAAGCGAGAAGCGCTGTGGGTGCGTTAGGTTAGTGATTACCTAATGAAATGAAAAAAATGAGTTCCGACATACCCCTCGTTCTTGACAATCTTCTTCAGGCAGTCAAACATGCCACTGTAGGCCTCCTCGCCGGTAGCAGTGGCAGTCTGAAGCTGACTGTATTTCACATGTATTAGTTAGTATGCTGGTCGCATGCGCTATTAGGCGGGAGTAGTTGGTTGGTTGGTATCGGGCCGAGTTTCGGACTAAACGGGCCGGAGGTCTGGTTCGAGGCCGAGCCGGGTTGGAGTCAAACTCACATGCGAGTCTTGATCACATCAAGAGGGTACCTGTTTCACAAGGAACATATTAGTTGTCTGGGTTTGAACAGCTATTATTGGCCATTGAGTGTGTAATCCTACAACAGCGCAAGAAGGGAAAAAGAAAACTCACATCATTAGAATCTATTGGACATTGTTTGCGCGCCGTTAGTTTCATGTCACTTCTTGCGTATGGTATCCATTATCAGGCAAACAAACCTCAGAGACACCAGCAATGGCACCTATAAGTCACGGTGAACTGGTCAGCTTGGGCATCTAAAAACAGAGTATTTAAAGCTGGCGCATTTCGGCGCAAAACTTTAAATGACAAAGCACGAAATTGCACGTTCAGCACTTACCAGCACCAAACTGGTAGACAAAAGGAAGGGGCTTGTCGGCGTTGGACATGATGGGCAGGAAAATCGAAATTGAATATGGCGTTGAAAATCACGGGTTGAACAAGTTTATCGCTAATCGATCGTTCGAGCAGCGAAACGGAGGGGTATCTAGAGTAAAGCGAAAAGCCACGCGAAACGTAAGAATGCGTAAGAAAAAAAACAAAGGTCAGATAAAAGACAAAGAACCGAGACAATTAAGACCAATTGAGAAAAATAACGAGGAAAAGAAGGAAAAAGAAAGTAAGAAAATAGAACAGAAAAAAGAGAAGAGAAGAAAAAGGGCTGGAAGCAGTAGGATGAATGAATGATTGCAATTACTACTCGTAACTTTCTTTTTGTAAGTAAGTAAGTAAGCCTTGGTCGCACTTGCCGAAAGAATCAAACAATATCAAACCCCAAATTTTATCTCGGCGGGCATTACCAACTACTCTACTTCTTCTCATAGAGGTGGTTGCCATGAAAAAGCCGCCTAAAACGGTAAAAAAAAAAAGTATACTAATTCGCCATGGTAATTGCATCCCAATCGACCAGTAAGCTTGCTTACAGTGGACTGGATAAAGTCAAAAGCGTCGCATGTGCTTGTGCTTGTGCGTGTGCTTGTGCGTGTGCTTGTGCGTGCTCTGCAGCAAAGGCAATTGCAACAAACAAGGGTGGCAGCAGAGCAGCGACAACGAGATGGCGCCTTCCGAACCGGAGTCGGTCGTGTGCCTTTTAGGCTTGTGAATCTGGGGCCAGCACTGAAGAAAGGAAGAAAAGGTGGGGGGACTACGAGGAGAACAAGGGCCTAGGTCGCAGCAGCCAATGCCTGCTGGCCAATAGGATCAAGCGCAGCTAGTATTGAGGCCGGGAAGGCATACACTGGCGATGTCGCTCCAGTAATTAGTTAGTTGAATACTATTCTATTCAAAATGACAGAACATATTATAGTAAAGAAGAGCCTCTAATCCTAACCGCAACCATGCGGTACGGTGGCCACGCCGGTCATTGGCCGGGGAAATTATCGCCATCGTACCATTAACCGGGAGAAGTGGATATCTGGGGTTACGGCCAAGAAGGAGTAGTAGTAAATGATATCCTTTTTTTTATCGATTGTGCATGCGGTAGCTCAAGAAAAAACATAGAAAAAACAATTATCCGCCTAACAGAAATGCTGATAAATGTCTATCCATCCAGTGCAGTCGGTGGCCGTCACAGTTCCGTTCCCTTGTCCCGGGTGCCACGCTACCGACAGCTGCTATCAAGCCACTAGGGATCCTGTCCTCCAATTGCGTCTCACACATTTGCTTCACCAAACTTGGCCAAACAGTACAACAAATCAAGCCAAACTATTGCCAAACTGTGTGTTGTGACTGCATTTGTGACTGCAGTGTGATATATTAACTTGCTTGACGTCCCAATCGCGAGCATGGTTTCGTTTCGTTTCTTTTTTTTTTTTTTGTCTTCCGCTTCAACTTTCAACTTAGGCTTGAACGCTGTGTTTGGGGTATACTTGGTCTGGATGCAAACCTGTCGCATAAGACCAAGTCACTCGCTATTGCCGAACTTTAGTCCGTCCTAGCCAGTCCCCGTCACCCTACAGCGGCCACTGATTGGTTTATTGGCCTTCAGTGGCTCCAGGTTTTACCTGTTTTGGCGGTGGGTCCCTGGACTTCAGCACTAAATAGCAACACTACAGTGGACTAGACCATTCACACAGTGGCGCTGTTGAGCCATTATGACCACTATTGATCTCATCGTCAGCGCTTTGGCTTGTCATTTTCATTGCTTTGCTTCCATAAACCATTGCATCGATGTCTACTTCGATCGCCATGCATCAATCACAGCCATGAATCATTGCAAGCCTTTTGACTCGCCGTAGTCTTGATTCTTCAAAATATCCTGTTTCTCTTTTCCTTTTTTGTGCGCTACCTTTTGCTGAAAAATTCGATTCAATCCGAGTTCCACAGCACAAACAACAACCATCTCCAATACAAGCCTCGCTCGCTCGCCCCGGCTTATCTTATCGTCCGTCCATCTTCCCGAGTCCAGCTCAGCTTGTTCACCATCCACCATCGATACCAATACCGAACCGACGCCTTTTGTTGGCCGCCTAAGTCCAGGATTCGCTAGTCCTAACTCCTAACTGGCCAATTGGTATGTAAGATTCAGCCGCATGCATTTGCCACCAGGCCAACTAATCCAATCGGTATTCATGTATTTACAGTACAGTACTTTGCTTGTGCTTCACGCAGTTGCTCCGTTCCTGACTAACCTCATTATATAGATTGAATTCCATCCCACTTTATTACTCCCTGTACCACCCCCCTGGGTTGCACTGTTGCTACTGACTAGTAGTACTATAGTATAGTATAGGCCTGGCCTTGCTTGTACATACCCACTGCTGTGCATACTACTTCTACAGCGCCCACCGAAACCCCGCGTCGCCGACCTCCTCTATTGCATCGTCCCGGTGTCTTAGACGAGGTCCTGCTCGGCACAGACTTTTTTCTGTGTCCGGGCTATTGTTTGTGCCCGATAGCCATGGCCGCGAGTGCCAATCTCTTGAGGCTATTCTGGGACCAAGATGTCGAAGGCTTTGCCCGCGCCCTGGCAACTTCCACTGCATCCTTGGGTGCTGGAAGCTTTGCACCGGGAAGCTATGGCAAAGACTCGCATCTCGGATCCTCGCCTCTAGGACGCTCTCCTGCCGCGCTAAAGACTTCCAAGTCCCGCAAGGGACAAAACAAGAACCAGGGTCCTGCCGTTAGTAAAGCAGAAATCAATTTCCGGGACTATGCTGGCCTTACCCTAATACTGAGGGCTGCTTCTTCGACGCATCCCACGGCAATCTGGTTCGCTCGTGCTCTTCTTGAACACCCGGCCATTGACCTGTATGCGCAAGACATAGAGAACGGCTGGAACGCCCTCCACAGAGCCTTGTATGCAGGAAACATCTCGATTGCCCGGCTCTTGCTCGAAACTGAACAAAGCATGTTTCATAATGATCTTCTTGGAACTGGTGGTCGCATTGGTAGCCTGATCAAGACCAAGGACCGCGAGGGAAACAGTCCTTTTGACCTCTACCACAGGACTATCAGCGTGCGGGAAATCGCTCGTGATTTGCAGATTCTCTCGCAGAACCATGCTGAAACCGAGCACGACTCTGACTACGACCAAGACGACGACGAGGAGTTGTCCCGTGACCAGCAACAGGAAACTTCGAATCGCATTTTTGGCGACGAGGTGTTCATGTTTGGCAGCAACAAGAACAACTCGCTTGGTGTTGGAGATGGCGACGACCGTCAATACCCGGAGCGGATTCAGCTCAATCGACCCGAGAACATCATCAAACACTTCCATGCCGAGTATTTGGAGCGTGTTGATCTGATTAGTGAGCCGGCAAGGTCCAAGGGCAAGGAAGTTCCGCAGATGATTCGCTCCAAGCCCATTGTCATCCGTGATGTGGTGCTTTCCAAGTTACACAGTGTCATTCTCACCGACGACCCTTTTGCGAACCTCTACATTTCCGGTGTTGGCCGTGGGGGCCGTCTTGGATTGGGCGATGAGAATACACAGTTCCGTTTTGTTCCGCTCCAAGGCCCGTTGTCTGGGGCTAGCATTGTCAAGGCCGCCTTGGGCCAGAACCACACGATGGCCGTGACATCTACGGGAGAGCTTTGGACGTGGGGATCAAACACCTGCAGTCAGCTGGGCTACGTTCTCCCGTCATTGCCCAAGCCGGATGATGAGCCCATGAGCCTGTTTCCCCGTCAAGTCTTTAGCACGCTTAAGAAGGAGTTCATTATTGGAGCCGCAGCCTCGGCTATCCATTCGGTGGCTTACACGGCAACGTCACTCTACTGCTGGGGTAGCAACCAAGGCCAGTTGGCGCTCATGGACTCTGATTCGCGGTCTCTTGATGTTCAAACGACCCCTCGAAAGGTTGCCGCATCGCTGTTCTCGGCCCCGATCAAGATGGTTTCGGCCAGCGAGAAAGCAACCACGTGTCTTCTTCAAAACCACACGGTTGTTGTCTTTACAAACTACGGATACAACATTGTCAACTTCCCTGCCATTGATGTCCTGACGGGCTTTGGCGTCCAGACAAACAATAGCAGCAAGATTCGCAACAAGAGAAAGCACGGTCAGACCACCAAAGTCGACTTTGTTTCTTCTGGTGGCGATACTGTTGCAGCCCTGACAGTCAGCGGCGAAGTTTACGTCATTAATGTCAACGCAACGGCAACCGGAACTAACTCTTCGACCGTTTCTACCACGAATCCAGCCAAGATCCGCTGTTCGGTTTCGACTCCACAGCGTATTTGGCATGCTCGCAAGGATGCCGCGACATCGGTTGGTGTGGGCGAAAACGGATCGGTGATCCTGAGCACCGAGTCAGGAGCTGTCTGGAGGCGCGTCAAGAGAGACCTTGTCAAGGAAAAGAACCGCAAGAACGACGGCAAGAGAGACACGTTTAAGTTTCAGCGTGTCCCCACCATGACTGGCGCTGTTGCGGTTCGGGGGTCTCCTTTTGGTGCCTTTGCTGTCGTGAGATCCGATACAAAGGTGACCAAGGACTTGATTTCAGTCCGGCCGCAGAGTCTCTGGGGAGATGTCAGTGCTCTATTTCCGCTCAAGAACTTTACGGCGATGAAGGTATTCACCAGTCTCGATGCTGTGAGCGTGTTACAAGGTTTGGCACACCGCGCGGACGTGTCCCCTTTTGTGCACCAAGTTCTCAAATCATCAGACATCGAGGCAGACTTGGAACGGTTTCTGGGCGCCACATCTTTTGATGACACGCTGTACGACACTATCCTGTGGACATCGTCGGCCCCCAATCTCAAGATCCCCGTCCACTCGTGGCTCCTGGCGGCTCGCAGCAGGACCTTCCGCGCCTGCATCTCCAAGGCCGTCAAAGGCGAGGCGGTCGATGTGCCCAATTTCTTCTCTATTCGACGCCGCAACTTTAAGATGGAGGTTGAGTTCCAGAATCTCGATATTTACGGTCTCATCAACCTGATTACGATTGCATACACGGATTCTGTTGTCCCCATATGGAACTACACGCGCCTTGCGCCTTATATGGCCCATCGGTACCGCCAAGTCCGCGCTGAGCTCATGAAGCTGGCGTCGAAGCTCAACATGGCCACGCTTGAAGGTGCCGCCCGGTCGCAGATTCAGGCCCGGCTCTCGATGAATATCGATTTCCGTAACGCCGTTTGCGACTCGCGCTTCTATGACAGCGGTAACGTGCTGCTCAAGCTCGCTGGAAAGGACGTCCTGGTCCACAGAGATATGATGTGCCAGCGCTGCCCGTTCTTCCGCAGTCTTTTCCAGGGCCACTCTAATGGCGCATGGCTCAAGCCGCGTCTGCAAAGCCTTGAGTCCGGCTCTCCGATTGTGATTGACATTAGTCACATCAATGCCCACGCGTTTGAGTATGTTCTTGAGCACCTTTATGCCGATGTTGGCACGGAGCTCTTTGACGAGGTGGTGACGGCAAACCTCGATGAGTTTGGAGAGCTAGTGTACTCGGTCATGGAGATTGCCAACGAACTCATGATTGACCGGCTGATTGAAGTCTGTCAGAGTGTGCTGGGCCGCTTTGTTACTATGCGTAATGTGGCTTCTATCCTTAACAAGGTGGACATGACGTACATTTCCAGCTTCAAGACGGCGTCTTTGGAGTACGTGTGTCTGCAGCTTGAGGGCTTTCTTGAGAACCATCTTCTGGACCACATGGACGATGCTCTGCTGGAGGAACTCGACAATGTTGTTCGCCAGAATCAGCTTGCCGCCCAGCCTTTTGCACGGAGCAATCGACTTGAGACTCTATTCTTGTTCTACAAGGACCTCAAGGCCGATATTGAGGAAGAGCACAAGATTCGCTGTCGGGAAATAGTGTGGAAGGCTCTTCCAAAGGACGATTTGACTACAGCTCTCAAGGTGCGTCGGGAGAGCCTCGATGTTCCTACGGGCCTATCGCCGTTTGCCAAGGGTAACCGCAAAAAGGGCAAGGAAGATGGCAGGGACCGGCTCTTGCAACATACGCCTAAGTTGGTCATGTCGCCAGAACTGCATGCCGAAGATGACGGCATGATCTTTGAAATGGACATGGAGCCACTGACGCCGACACCGCAGACGCGCACAAAGGACGTTTTGGATGCTTCTTCTTCTTTGGGCAAGGGCAAAATGAAGAAGCTGAGCTTGAGACGCGAGCCTTTTGTTTGGGACGAGTCCGGCGAGAGTTCTAGTTTCCCTCCGCCCGCCGCGCCATGGGCGTCTCAGTCCCAGAATGCGTTTGATCCTCAAATCACCATGATCTCAGAGGCCATGGAAGACGCTACACTGGATGATGACACTGGCTGGCAGAGTGTCAGCAAGCCCAAGGCCAGGAAGCCGTCTGTTTCTAGTTCGCCTGTGCTGAGCCACTTTTACTCTGGCTCTCCATCCATCGACCGTGACGTACGTCCAGCCATCAACGTTCCCGCAGCAGCAGCAGCAGCAGCAGCAACTACGGCTACTACGCGCCGCACATCAACCTCTGCGCAATCATCTCCGTCGATGCAGTCGCTGCTCTCACGGCCCCTCAACCTCGGCTCTCTTTTGCCCGACGCCACGCCACCATCAGAGCACAAGCTGACGATGAAACTGCCGCCCCCGCCTACTGTTCCCCCGCCCAGCCTTTCGGCCATTTTTGATGAACAGCAGGAAGAGCGCCAGCGCAAAAAGGACCAGGAACAGGTGCGCAACAGACCGCTCCACGAGATCCAGGAAGAGCAGCAGTTTGAGCAGTGGTGGCGCGACGAGCAGGTCAGGGTAAAACAGCGCGAGGAAGATGACAAGAAGTCTGAACAGCTCATTCGCAATCTTCTTGCGCAGGAGAATGCATACCTGGGCAACAGCAGCAGCGGTGGCGGCAACTCGCGTGCCAAGAAGGGCGGCGGAAAGGGAAAGTCCAAAGCCAACAACAACAATAACATGAAGTTGCTAAAGTCCAAGGACCCCGTGTATCCGAGCGCCCGCTCCTGGGCTGAAACTACTTCTTTTGTCCCGGGCCAAGTGGCGCACGAGCAGTTTGGCGTCACGGCTAGCTCCAGCCATGCCTTTGCGCCGTTTCCCCGGACGCCACAGCAGAAGCAGAAGCAGTCTGGTGCACCAGGCAAAAAGGCGCATAAAACCTCTCGCGGCGGCGGTGGTGGTGGTGGTGGTGGTCAGCCACAGCAGCACCAGCAACAGAAGAAGTCCAGTGGAAGTGGAAGTGGATATGGAAGGGGAGAAGCTCCTCCTCCCCCTCCTCCCACCAACACCGGCACTGCCTCTTGTGCAACAGAAACCCACCAGCACGACACAGCAGGCAAGACACTTTCTCCTGGTACTAAACCCACGCCAGAAAAAGGCCATGGCATCGGGCGCAGACAGAATGGCAGAAATGCTTCGGCCTCGGCATCTGATTCTGGCGCTACCACTGGAAGCGGCGGCGCGCCGGGGAAGGCAAAGGGCAAGGAAAAAGAAAAGAGGGACGGCCCTGGTCTTCGCCACGTGCCGGCAAAAGTGGCGGTGGGATCGGATGGACCTCGTTAGCGACGCTGGTACTGATGAAGGTCTCATCTTGTTTTCTTTACTCTCTTTGACTTGTTGTCTTGGGTGTGTATTAATTATTGCAAAGGTTATTCTTGGACGGGGTTTATATTTGCTATCAGAGACGCTACATTCTTTTTAGACGGGCTCTATTCTTACTAGAGATGGGTTGTCGGGTACATGATTCTTGGGTGTTTTTTAGTATCTCTAGTTCATATTCATCATTTTCTTTTACTTGGTTGTATCACCGCTGCCAAAGTTTTTTTTTAACAGGTTATACAATAATAATTACATCTTCATTAAGAGACTATGTGAAGCCGTCGTTGAAATCATGTATTGCTTTGTTGGGTATCTAAAGTACTAGTAGGAAAAGAAAAGAAAACGATATTGCTGGCTAATAGGGCATCTTGGCCCCAGAGTTCTGTAGTTCCTCTTCTGTGTAGCTGCAGTCGCTCTTTAAACAAATGAAAATGCACAAAATTCTGCTCTGCTCTGCTCTGCTCTGCTCTGCTCTGCTCTGCTTGTGTTTGTGGTTCTGCTGCTTACTTGATCTGATGTACACCATAATGCACCACATGCGAATCGTCAGCGAAGCCGGGAATATTCCAAGTCGTCTTGGACACAAAGTCCATCTCTACGCGCCACTTGGTCAGCGTGCGCTCACCGACAATGTCCCACATCAACTGAAAGGTCTCGAGGCTGTGCAGGAATGCACGGCTATCATCGGTTTCGGGTGGCATAGAAAATGACACTGACGACGCAAGTGACGACGTGTCAGAAAAGGGCGCAACCTCGGAGTCAAAGCTAAACACCGATAAAATTGATGGCGACTTGGAGCGTGGCGAGATGGGCAGCATGTCGCTGGGATGGTCAAAGTCAAGATGGTCGCCGTAGTCGTGGCCATGGTAATCGTCTTCCAAGCCAGACGCAATCAAAGTCGGCGGTGTGGCATCCAAACTGCCAATCTGGCGACCGTAGAACATGGCGTTTTGCGTGTCGGGCTTCAACATGGAAACCAAACGCACGGCAATCTCAATCTGCTGATGCCACGGAAACATGTGCCAGAAGTTGGAGGCGTGCACAATGGTGGGCTTCTCGTTGAGCATCTTGAGGCCCGGGTCGCGGTCGTTGAGGAAGTTTGCAATGACAAACCGCGAGCGCATGCCCGTATTTTTGGAGGCAAAGACGCCGGTACCGGCACTAGGGCTGCTGTCGCGGTCACGGAACAAGTCAAAGCCGAGATCAATCATGGCCGGGTGAATGTCGGTGCCGAGAACTCTAGTGGCAGGCACGCCGTCATTAATCAGCTGGCGCATGGCTTGGCCCATTCCACAGCCAAGATCCAGCAGCACGTCACGTGAGAAGACGGACTTGAGGCGGGCCACAGCCAGCTTGTAGCGGGTGTCTGACGACGGCATATTGTACAGAAAGCGCCACCGGCCTATGCAGGGCGTACGAATGGTGCTCCAGGCCTTGCTGCGCTATTAGACGGGGGAGTCAGTTACAGGTTCAAATCATCATGAGAGTGCTAAGACGTGGTAGGCCGAGATGGAGAGAGTTCCAGAAGATGCTGCGTTGCATATATTCGCGGGCGTGCTAGAAGAGAAAGACAAACAGGAAGCATGTTTGTCTTGAACCGGAGACAGCGAGAAAGAGTAGGCATGGCAACCATGTGGTCTTTTATGGGCAACCAAGACAGAGCAGAGATTGATTTTATTTGTCTTGGTCAGGCTTTTTTTTTATTTTTTTTTCTTGGCCAGGCTTTTTTTATTTTTTTTTCTTGGCCAGGCTTTTTTTATTTTTTTTCTTAGCCAGGCTTTTGTATTTTTGTCTTGGCCAGGCTTTTTTTTTTTTTCTTTGTGTCTTGACCAGGCTCCTTTTCAAAGAGGAAATACTCACTATGTACTGGAGATGGAACTCAACATGTTCACTGCTAATGTGGCTGTACTGCTGCAGAAGCGTCTTGGCGGGTTCGATATCGTCGGGCAAATCTTCTTGGTAGATGAGCTTCCACATGTGCATGACATCCATGATGGCGGTGGCTATAAGAGAAGAGAAGAAGCAAAGGCGAAGCTTGGGACATGGAATGGTGGTGTTGGAAAAGAATGCGGGAGTTGATTGAGTGAATGCAAGAGGCGATGCAATCGTCGGGTTGGTAGTAGGAGAAGCATGCCACTTGTGATCAGAAAGAAAAGACAAGCAATCACTTTATGATGAGAAGAAAAAGACAATAACAGGCATATAAGACGGGAGCCGCAGACTTTAAAAATGAAGCCAGAATCAAGTAAAAAAAAAAAAAAAAAATGAGCAAAACAAAGGTAAAAGCCTAGAAAACGGACAAGCCCAACGAAAATGGCGTCCGTCTGTCTTATATGAGTATGTCAGAACAAGGTACCGTCAGATTACTTTATTTTCTAGATTTTATAGTGATCAGTTTTCAGTTGGCTGATGAAGGAAAAAGAGGGAATAAAGCAGGGAAAAGTCAGCGCAGGAAACGATCAGATCACTTCCTAAACTGGTTTTTTTTTCTTTTTTTTTTCTATTTCTTTTTCTATTTCTTTTTCTTTTTTTTCTTTTTTTCTTTTTTTTTTCTTTTTTTTTCTTTTTTTCCCTTTTTTTTTCTCTTTTTTTTCCTTTTTTCTTTTTTTCTTTTTTTCTTTTTTGTATTTTCTACGGTATTGCGTGCCACTCCCGGTTGGCCAAGCTTCACTAAAATAAAGTTACAGGGGCCAAAAAAGAAATGCACGTACTTGGTCAGCAAGAAAGAGAAAAAAAAAAAAAGAAAAATTAAAAGTTCGCCCTGGATGGACGCAGGCTTGATCCTGGTTTAGCCAAAGCCAATCCATTCAGCTCACTCCAACAAATATTGTATGGCCGCAGTGGTAAGAGAAAGAAGCTACAATCTTTGCTTTCTAAGCAAACGGTGCGTCTGGTGGCCTGTTTTTTTTTTCTTTTTTTTTTTTTTCCCTCAAAACTGCTGCGAAAATGCAACTATACAGCGTGGCAGACAATTTACTGTGTTGTGTTGAGCCCTGAACGCATAGGGCCTCTGCGCCCACATGGGAATCAGAGTGGGGCCAAAAACCACATGGCCCTTCTTTCGTTTATTCTCGTTATCGTGCTCATCAGGAACGGGGAAATAATGTCTGTGTGTTGCGTTTGATGTTGAGTCTCTTTTCTTTTCTCTCTTCAATCAAATTCATGAGTCTCTTTACTTTCTCTTTTCTTCTTTTTCTCTCTCTTTTTTCTTGGGTCAAAGCTACTTTTCTTTGTCTGTCGGCTCGAGACTTGCGGAAAAACAAAAATAAGCCCAATAACGGGAAACAAATAAACATCTGCTCACAAAAGGCAGGCACAAGATTAACTAAGTAAGCTCTCCCTCTAGGGGCGGAAAGACAGCAATAAGGAAACAACCGCCCATTAGTGACAGACGTCCAACAGAACAGCCCAGCAGGGTTCTCAAAGTCTAGACCTAGCAGTAGCTTTTTGCTAAGCTTGTGCTAGCTATGCTTGATTTTTGGATTCTTGCCTAGTGATGCTTGCTTGGATTCTTGCCTAGTGATGCTTGCTTGGATGTTGCCTCGAGGCATTTTCCCTAAACAGCTTAGGCTTTATTTTACACAAAACTAGCCGCCAGGCCCCCGAGCCAAAGGAGACAAAAGGAAAATAAATAAATAAAAATACCAGCCTTAGAGCTTTGGAGAAAAGATTAATGCTACACCACCGGATTGTGGAAATAAAAGGTCCTACTGTGCATCCCACCCACCCGTTTCTCAGCTAAGCCCGCGTGTCTTGTAAAAGTGACTTGGAGTGTATTTGGTAGTTTGATTAATACTTTTTGTTTCCAGTCACACACACCTCTCTCTCTTTCTCTCTCTCTTTCTCTCTCTCTCTTTTTCTCTCTCTCTCTCTTTCTCTCTCTCTCTCTAATCACATTCCAACGCTCTCTTTAATCATATTCCAACGGACTGGCTGCCTTGTCTTATTGCTTGTCTACTGTCTGCTGTCTGCTGTCTGCTGTCTGCTGTCTGCTGTCTGCTGTCTGCTGTCTGCTGTCTGCTGTCTGCTGTCTGCCAAACCTCTCGTTTCGCTGGAACTAAGCTTTTCTTTGTTCACGATACTACCCTGTTTTCACGCTCCTTTTCACGCTCCTTTTCACGTTCTTTTTCACGTTCCTTTGCTTACGGATCTTTCTTTGTTCTGCTTCTCCGCCCTCCTCCCATTTCCTTTTGCTCATTTGTTTGCTATATTTTGTATTGCAAAATATGTGCCTCCTGATTGTTCTGTAACATCATCTGCTCCAGCATGTAACCCTCATTTCTTAAGTTGCAATCTTGCCAGGGTTTTGTTCCTTATCCTTCATTTTTCTTTACAAAGCAGTGCCAAGCGCATGAGTGTAGTTCCTTCAAAGAGGTGCGGGAGCTTGTTTCCCTATTATTCCCTATTATTCTCTATTTATTCCCTATTATTCCCTATTATTCTCTATTTATTCCCTATTATTCTCTATTTATTCTCTATTTATTCTTCTCAAACTACACTTCGCAACCCTCTTCAACCCTAACTTCTGTGAGGTCCCCATGTCTAACCCCTCTACAAATCCTGGCCACGAATTACCAATAACTACGGTGAAAGAAAGAAACAACCCTTGATTACTAACAGGGCCGTCTAAATTTTCACTGGCTTCTAGTAATTTGATGGCAGCCAAAGACAGCTTGTCTCCTCTCCCTTTTCTTTTCTTTCTCTCTAGTAGTCCTGTTAATAAATCGGTCTGTCTTGAATTACCTCTCCTGTAGTCCTCCAAACCCAAAAGTGACTTGGCTACTATAACCCTGACTTGTCCTGCATAAAGGCCTGAATAACTTGGGTATAAACCACGTTGCCTGCCAAATTTACTCAAAAATCCTTTACGTCGATCAGCTGAAACCAACTATCCAAACGACTTTCTTATCAAGCCTGACTTTCCCTGTGTCCTTTTTTACGGACCTTCGGAAAGATTCCTTACCCGAATTCCTGGACCGATACGTCCAATTTGCCTTGTTATAGATAAACCCGAAAATGAAACAGAACAGAACAACAAGAAATGAAGAAGCTATGGATATGAAGAAGCCGAGGTTAGCTTTCTTCCTGTGCCTGACAAGTGCGTAGCGCTAGAAACAGCTACAGAGTAGAAACAAGCCCTCGCTAGAGACAAGCTCTATACGCTTGAAACAAGCCTCTACGCCAGAAAAAAAACCCTATACGCTAAACAAGCCATATACGCTAAACAAGCCCTATACGCTAAACAAGCCCTATACGCTAAGCAGGCCCTATACGCTAAGCAGGCCCTATACACTAGTCTTAAAAATACATAAGTACCTGCGCAGATATTACTATGTAGACACTGGCGACCCGCCTCAGCCACCAAGTGGGCAGCGAAATACAGAGTACGTAAGTAAGGCCAGTAAGACGAGATTCCCCACTCGCCGTCATGGACTGGTCCTGGTCAAAGGCCGGAAAACGAGGGAAGAGAGAAGAGACCGGCCCGACAAGTCATGACAGCACAAAACTCACCAGTGGCTTTTCTTCAGTCTCGGGCTTCGTCTCATCCCAGTGATCCAAATGGATACCAAAGATCGTTGCTTGATTCTGCAGATCCCGCCAAGTAGAACGGGGGCCTGAATTCTGGCTGGTGTTACATCGTCTTTGGGGTTAGTACTTGTAACACTTTAATAGCGCCAGGCATGACTAATTAGTCAGTCGTTTAGAGCCAAGCATGACTAATTAACTAATCAGAGTCTTGTAGCGCCAGGACAATAAACATCAAGTAAATCCAAGGCCAATATAAATTATACAGAGTATATACTACAAAGGGTCTCGCTGTTTTGGAATAGTACGGCAACTGCTGTAGAAGCCAGTTGAGAAAGGGTAAAGCTAGTGCCGTAGCCATGTCGTAGCCATGCCGTAGCCAATGGTACAAGTACTACTAGTACCATATCCCTCGCTAGTAGATGACGTATTGAGGTGGGAATACCCACTGCAGTCGCCGTGGAGTTCAACGACACAGAAACGCCGGCAGACGAAGCAACACCGGTAGACTAAATGGGCACAGACCCGTTGAATGCCCAGGCTGTAGTCGCTATAGCGGGCACGCTACTGATGGTAATAGTGGTTGAAGTAGCAGTGACGCCGGTCACAGGCACAGTCTTCGATACACCTGCGAGATTGCAGGCCGACAATCCCAGCGGGGAGTTCACCGACATCTGAAAGACGCCCTCTCCCTCCTCTGTGCTCCCTATACCCAAACCGCGCCGGCTGCGTCAGTAGCCTGCAGATCCAGCTGCATGGCTTGCAGCGGCGCCGCCTCAAACACGACTGTCTCGCCCTTTTTGACTGGCATACGTGAAACTCACAGGCAACAGCGACGCTGAACGACACAGACACGCCGTGCAGTCAGTGCAGGTAATTTTCTTTTTCCGTTTCCGAGGCTGTCGGCAGGCGTCAGGCCGTTGTTGACTAGTAGGACAAGCCAAGTCGGAAACAAGCTGCCCTGCTAGCGCCTTGCCTGCGGCAATCCGCAAATCAAACTGGTTGCAGCTGCCAAGTTATAATTTTTACTGGTGGCCTCAATAGTGACGTTGAATGTGTTGGATTTCATAGGTTCTTGTTTTTATCCATTTTTAAAACAGTGGTGTTGAGTGGTGGCAATGTAACTTTATACCAACTTACACCGGTAGGGTTATTAACCCATGCTATACTGTGACCCCCACGTAACGCATATTTCACTGTGTTAATCTCATAGAATTAACACCCGTCTCCCTCCATACTCGCACCATGCAGTCCGCATTCGGTATACAAAGGCGGGTGCAAACATTTGCTTGAATTGTGCGCAAACGCAAGCAAAAGCTAAAACTAAAAAAAAAACATTCAGGTCACAACGCCAAACAGAGATTTTCCAGGGTGAAAATAGCCCAGCCTAGCCCCGGGTACTTATTTCTTTCTTTTTTCCTTCTAGATAGTCAGATGATCCGGAGTAACGGGCAATTGGAGAGGGGGAGAGAAGAGTCATATTAGGGAAAAGAGTCGAGAGGGCCCATTATGTTTTATATTCGAGATGAGGCGTAGCAGCTTACGATGGCGAGAAGTTGGAGATGATGCCATTGGTGGGTGGGTGGCAAAACAGGGCAATTGGCTAGCTGATTTTTACGTAGGCAACCGAATTTGAGTACCGGCATAAACACTGCCAACAAGATTTTTCTATCAAGTTGGAGAAGTGATAGAAGTGCTTTTTTTTTTTTGAGCAAGACACGGAAATCCATGTGTATCATCAGCTAACGAAAACTTTTATGCGGAGAAGCCAAGAAAAGAAATAAAACATACCTCGAGGGTTAAAGAGCTTGTGGGACTAAAAAAACAAAAACAAAACAAAACAAAACAAAAAAAAACAGAACAAAAAAAACAAAAACAAAATAAAACAAAACAAAAAAAAAAACTGAAGAAACGCTGGCAACTGAAAACTCGCTGTGCACCGCCAGAATGACCAAAACAGAAGGAGAGAACGCCGCATGCAGCTGTTGAAAACTGTGCAAGTCCCAAGACAGCAAGTGTAAACGAAGTGGGATGCCCAAGGTCTGTCCATAAAACGTGGATATTACTCTGTACAAAAATACGGAGTACATGGTGAAAGGATTTACTTGTGATACGCAGTAAGTACTAGAGAGTAAGTACCTGGAATTGTACTTTTTGTATTAGCTACCTGGAGCTTGATGCAGCTTCTTCCGTCATCGCCTGGAAGCTTGCTGAGAAGCTCTTTCCGTGAGCTTTGAGATGGCAAGGCAAAGCGAGATACTGCGCAGATTTTTTTTCCTCGTTCTATCCGTAATTCTTTTTTCCTCGTTCTGTCTTCAACAGAATTTACTCGTCAACAATTTATATCCCGTGAATATTTCGTCGCCATCGGCTCTGCTTGGCAAGTATTACTTTGTTTCCGTTGCTCTCCGACCGGTGTCTGAGCTTGTTCCTGAGCCGCCTTGCCTTGTCAGCTACGCTACGCAGCAAGTCTTCTCCTCTCCCCTCGTTTCTCCTCTTTATTTGTTTCTGTTTCTTTTTGTTTTTTTTGTTTTTTTTCTCTTTTTTCAATTTTCCGTCGACTCAGAGCTAGGCCGAGACTATCGACCGAGACCATCGACCGATACGTATCTATACTTGTGTGTCTCCGTATAATACACACTACCTCTTTTTGTCCCCTCAACAACCCTCCGGCTGTCCGGTCGATTTAGAATATCTCTATAAATAAGTGTCCCCGTCCCCCGACACACTCAAGACTTTTCTCGACTTTTACTCTGTCAAAAGCTCTGTTGGCTTCGTCGCGTGATAAACAAAAGTATTTGGTGTTTCTTGTTTTCATTTATCTCATATTGGTATGTGTGTTTCCCTCTTCCTCCGCTATGTTTGCCTTGTTGCGTTGCTTTTCCTGCTTGTGCCGTATAGCCCCAACCCGATCTGCGGCTATTGCTACTGGCTTTACCGGCTATCATGGGGTTCAATGAGACGAGACTCCTTGCTTAATAGCTTCATTTCTTACTCTACTGCTGTGCCGTCACCCTTAGCGCGATACGCATATGCATCCATCCTTGTACCCCAGTTTTTGTCGGGCAGGTCAAGCGGCTCCCCACACTTTGTCCACTGGTAGGTAAGTAGAAATGCAACGCTACCGCTAGCATTGCCCAATCGAACAAATAGGAAAAGACGAGCGAAGCGTGAATACTCAGTATGTCAGCCAAAAGACATTGCTCTGATATCGCTCCAGTTATCTTTGCTTTTGATTGGTTGGTTGGGCTTACTTTACACCTGTCTATATGCATCTTCGGCAGCCTTATTCTATGGTATGACGTCTTGGCTTGCCTTTTATTTCTCGCTGCTTTTTAGTGGCTGGCGTTTTCAGCGCTTTGCTGGCTGCAGCATCATCCCTTTTGATCTCCATGATACTAGTTTGGTTGGGGCTTGAGCCCTCGGGCCTTTTTTTTTTTTTTTTTTTTTTTTTTTTTTTTTTTTTTTTTCCCTATGGCGTTGCGTTTTTATCTCCAGCCAAATGTCGCGCCGTGCCGTGCCGAAGAGGCTCTGGGTCTATGCATTTGCAATGTCGCTGGCCGTACACATTGACGTCAGTCGCTGCTAGAATGTAAAATCATGGCTACATCATTCTGATTCTTGCTCTTGGAGTTAGTCTAGATTGCCAGTTGTCATTTTCCGGTCTGCCAGCCCTGTTTTATTGCCTTGAGTATGCAAATCGTTCAATATCCGAGCCAGGTCCGATCCAGGTCCCTTGCTATAGCTTAACTTTCCCGGATATTCAGCCAGTGGTATCACAGCTAATGTCAACACGGCTTACACATTGGTTTTAAGCTACACCACTTGTGTGAAAACGACCCGATGTTATCTTTTCAGTCTTTTCGTGAGCCGAGGTTTTGAGAGCTAGTGCTCGCACTTTGGTAGCTAATTCACTTCCATATATAGCTGCAGAGTTCGTCACAATCTTGCTCCGCACTTCTGTTCTCGTCTGCAGCTTCTTACATTCTATATCCTATATCCTCTTGGCACTTTTCAATACTACTTTACTGCATGACGTTTTTCTGGATTACTGACTTACATATTCCATCCATCACAGAACCAGTTCCCCGGCCTCGAGCACGTGTTTCTCGTTTATCATCTTATTCTATTCCAACCTTGATTCTATTCAAAATGCCTGCTGCTATTGAAGCTGTTGATGTGAAGCCGACCGCTTCCACCCCCTCGGTCGACTTCCTGCACACGCCCATGGTGCGTGCTGCTCTGCCCTTTGTTAACGGCGGAATCTCGGGAATGGTGGCTACCGCTGTCATCCAGCCCGTCGACATGGTAAAGGTCCGCATCCAGCTGGCTGGCGAGGGTGTCTCTGCCGGCCCTCGCCCCACTGCCATGTCCGTCACTCGTGACATTATTGGCAGTGGCCGTGCGCTTGATTTGTACACTGGCCTGTCTGCTGGTCTGCTGCGCCAGGCTGTCTACACTACCGCCCGTCTTGGTCTCTTCGACACCATGATGTCTTCTCTGGGTGCCCGTGCCAAGGAGCAGGGCCGCACTATTGGCTTCTCCGAGCGCGCCACCGCCGGTCTGGCTGCCGGTGGTATCGCCGCTATGATTGGTAACCCCGCTGATCTGGCTCTGATCCGCATGCAGAGCGATGGCCTCAAGCCCGCTGCCGAGCGCCAAAACTACAAGTCCGTGATCGACGCTCTCGGCTCCATTTCCCGCCAAGAGGGTGTTGCCCGCCTCTGGGCTGGCGCTGCTCCCACTGTTGTCCGCGCCATGGCGCTCAACTTTGGTCAGCTGGCCTTCTTCAGCGAGTCCAAGGTCCAGCTCAAGGAACACACTTCGTGGTCGCCGCGGGTGCAGACGCTGGCTGCCAGTGGTATTGCCGGATTCTTTGCCTCGTTTTTCAGCCTGCCCTTTGACTTTGTCAAGACGCGTCTGCAGAAGCAGCAGCCCGCCGCCAATGGAAAGCTGCCGTACCGTGGTATGGTTGATTGCTTCACGCAGGTGGCCCGCAAAGAGGGTCTGCTCCGCTTCTACCGCGGCTTCGGCACATACTATGTTCGCATCGCTCCTCATGCGTAAGTTTTCTTCACATTTCTGCTGTATATTCTGTGGTGACTAACAATTTGTAAACAGGATGGTGACTCTTATTGTTGTCGACTACCTCGGCTGGATCACTAAATAACCACCCTTTTCTACCTAATATCTTTCTTTTTCCTTCTTCCGGAGTAACACAGGTTACGCTACGTTTATTTTCTATTTTTCTTTTTCTTTTCTTCTTTTTCTTTTCTTCTTTTCCGATGTTTATTGGCCTCATTATCTACTGTTTGCTTCTTTCTGGCCCCTTCTTAGTCTAGGGCGTTTCTTTGGGTATTTTCTTGTCGGTTCTACTAGCTTTTGGGTTGATTTGTCTTGGTGGTTTCACAGTACATTGCACTAACAGGTTTCTGCAATCCACAATGTCTTTACTTTTTTTCCTGGTTTCTTTTGCTTTTTGTTTCCTTATAGCGTGGTATACTTAATACTACTGGTACTTCACATAGTACTATCACTCTTGTTTAAACTTTTTATTGAATTGAATTAAAAGTTAAATACCAGGTGTCCATCTCATTCCAAACTTGGGAGGAGAGACGGTGAGCTCTCATTCTAGATGATGGCGAAATCCACGGCTTCACCGAAACGGCGACCCTCCATTCCATCCCGCCGCCCCAGGTCCTACTCCAGGTGTAATCGCTGAGCCGTTCATTGATCCAGTCCCGTACTGACTCCAGCTGAGTCCAACCTGCAACACAGGCCGCGTCGGGGTCGGAGTCGCAGGCGCAGTGGCCGCACTGGCTGGCGGCGGCGGTGTAATGCTCCCCTTGGATCTGGGCGGCTTAAAGTTATATTCGCGGCCCTTGCTGTAAATATCCTGGAGCATGGCCTCCAGGATTCCGGCGTCTTCAAACTCGAGGTACTTCTTGTACAGCTTGAGAGCGGTGCGGGCGTCTTCGATTGAATCGTGGGTTTCCATCTGAATGTCCTCCTTGAGCAAATACCATGCCAAAAAGGACAATGATAGCTTTCGTAGGCGGTTTTTGAGGAAGAAAAGGTTGATTGTGTCGATTATTTGTACCTTGGGAATTTTGATGTTGATGACACGAAAGTCTTGCTTCAAGCCATGGCCGAGAAATTTGCAGCCAAGATTAAGAAGCACCCAAAGCCGTTTGTACGCTATACGCAGTGAGGCCAGACTGTAACGAGATGTTCTGGGGTCGAGGTCTCCGTGACGAATACCAGAGTATGATGTCAAGTAATCGACAATGGGCTCTCTAATGGCAATGTAGTCATCAATGAAAGGCATTCCTTCGTGCTCGCCATTACCTCTAACCACTGACACTCTCGCCAAAGCATAGACTATAGGCCGAATAGTCTCACGCTCTCCGTCAGCGTTCATTTCGATTTCAGGTTGCTTGACAGAAACGAACTCCGTGTCCAATGCAATGATAGTGTCGGGGCCAGGCTTTTCTGTTTGGAGGTCAAGGCCGCGGAAATGTTCCGTTTCATCTCTAGGAGAAAATCCCTTGTACAGAATCCGCGTGTCAAGGTGCTGCTTCCAAGTGAGGTCTATGGTATTATTAGCCTTTTTCACTTGGTAGGCAATGACAGATGGCATTCTCCAAGATGAAAAGTTCATGGCCTCCTCAGTTGGCACGGGCTGGACCAGGAAGTCGTTGAAGAGATGCCATTGATGCTCGCCAGATGCTCTGGGCTCGCAGTGCGAAACTAAATAAAGAGTTAGTTAAGTTAACTACAAGGTGACTTAGGAAGCAAGATGTACCATCAATCATAGACACGAGATGTGGCTTGTTTCCGTGCCCGCCGTCGATATTCAGGGCCATTCCCATCAGAGAGTACACAGTGATGTTATGGCGTCCTTGCTGCAAAAGCATTTTGAGCTCATTGCCTTCGGAGCAAAAAACCTGGCCTCTATCGACAATAATGCCAACTTCTTCAGGCAAAAAGCCAGGTGTGCACCAAAATCGTCGTTGGTCGGCTGTAGTGATCGCAGAGTTCAGTATCATGACTTCGGGGACTGATACAACTGTTTTCTTGGTGGTAAGAGACTGGTAGCGTTGGCAAACACGACACCACCCTTTCGACTTTGTTTCACGCTCAATGCTAGATTTGAGTAGGTGGGAAAATGTGACTCTGGGCGTCTTAGGGCCGCGCATAACCTGACAACTGTGTGAGCTTTTAGTGTTTCAAGCATGATTCTGGGAGTGCTTACCATATCGGGATACAAAAGATCAGTTACCATTGTTTGGCCGGGTCGGGGGTATTCTGTTTTGCACTGCGAGCACCGTATTAAGCTCGAGGCCTCGGTGTTGAACATCTTTGTTTTTGGAAAATTAGTTGTTTTTCTTTTTCATGCCATTTTACAGAGGACATTCTTACCGGAACCATGACATTCGGTGTAGAAACATTTCCATAGTCTGTCGTAATCTTTTCTAGCACAAACCGAGCCAGCATTTGAAGCAAATGCGACAAATTGCTTCCATGAGGGTCGTCTTCGAGTAAGCCCATTTGGCTTGCTACAGAGCATAGGTTAGTCAAGCCAACTTTCAAGCAACAGGTCAGAATGCAGTCGTACCTTTTTCATTAGTAGAGAGGGCCTTGAGAAGATTTGTGGCTTGGCAGATAGAGCCTTCAGCCTTGTGCAACATGTCAAAAACAAAACCGAGCTCGCAAAGCAGACAACTCTCATCAACACAAGCCGTAGCAGTGTGCTTGAGAGCGACATTGCGAACAAGGGGTATGAAGTTCAAGAGTTGGAGAAGCGAGTTAGCGTAAGCGTTGGCAATGTGAATCTCCAGGCCAGAGTAGGGCGTATTGTTGTAGAAGCCAAAGTCAAAGTCGTCAACACCGAACTTGCTGTATTTGATTTCGACATTCTTGTAGCGAACAGGAATGTCGGATGAAGATTCGCCGTTGGCTGTAGGTTGATTGGCGTTCTCGAGTGCGGTAGAATTCTCGGTCGTGGCGTTGTTAGAAGAGGCGCGGGCCTTTTCACTGAGAAATTTGGGTGCCTGCATGCCGAAACTTTGCACCTTGTCCGTGTCGCGCGTGTTCTCGATTAGGTTGCGAGGTACTCGTCGGATATTGGGGCCATACAATCCCCAGTCGGCCTTGTTCAAAGAGGCGAGATGTTGTGTGTCGATTTTGACCGGAGGGGCGGCAACTTCTGCAATTACTGGCGGCCATGACGAGAGGAGAGATTCTCTATAGTAGGGCATACCGACTTTGTTTAGGGCTGTGTCGCCATTCCAATCGATTTCGGCGGTCGAGTCTTCGTGGCTGGGAAACTCAGGCACAGTTCCGCTGGCAAATTGGACCTTGGAAGGCGAGCCCCAAAGGTGCAGATGGCCTTCTCCATCGGCCAGCGCAACAGCCTCACCAGAAGGCGCAATATCAACCATATTCAAAAATGTCAAGGTCTTGGCCTGTCTAACTGCGCTAGCATTTGGGTTGACCAGATCGACGACATGAATTTGACCCTTCTGAGAAACCACAATGCTGGTTGTGGACATACGCGGATGCATTCTGACAAATGCTGCGCCGGCTGGGAAAGGAATCGGTGGCGTAGATGCCATCTTCTTGACATCGAAAACGTTGAGGAACGGATCGCGCATCCAGTTCTGTCCCGCGCGGAGAGAGAAGCCGCACGTCACAATGAAGTCGTGCTGGGCATCCATATCGCAGATGAGGGCGGAGTGCGCATTCCAAATTTTGATAATGGAAAACGAGGTCGGATCGATAATGTGAACGTTGCCTGTATCGGTGGCGGCGTAAATGTACTTGCTGCGCTTCATTATCCGGTACTGGTACTCGGTAGATACTTGGCGGACGACCTCGCCTCTAACTATGTCGACCACAAGCATGGTGTTTTGCAAGCCAGCAAGAAGAACTTCAAAAGTACCCTTAGAAGTGTAGCTCATGCATTGAAGATCCTTCATGGCCTCGTGGCTACGGCGTTGACATCAGCATATCAACTTTGAATGAGCTGATAAATTCCGGTTACTCACCGAATGTTCCAGATCGGAAGGCCGCCCCGTTGGGCAAAATGCAGAGTCTTGCTACCCAATGAAAGAACTCCCTTGTCATTGACAAGAATTTGACGGACGGGACCATCGGCATTGGGATGGATTAGATATGAGCTATAACGGCGAAGCTCTGAGCCAAAGAAAGAAGTAACACGGCCCTATAAGGCCATTAGTAGGATGCCCAAGTAAATGAAGAAATATTTTGCTTACATTGGAATAGCCGGTCCAGAGAAGCTCGGATGTGGCGTCGAAAATCATACATGTGAGCACATTGGGGATTCCGTTCGCTCCCAAAGGGAACGGAATCCGGGAAACCTATCGGCCGCCATAGTTAGCAGGAATCGCTGATGATGACAAGGACAGTGCAGGGTGTAATATAATGCAATTCAGTATGCCGACTAAATTGAAACAATGTTGAAAGCGAATTTCAGAGCAAGCAGATGCAGAACTCTCCAAAATGCATCTCACAATAAGCACGCAAATAACTTACTTCATCCCAATCAGCATCCATGATGCTGAATGCGACTCGTTTACGGCCCCTACTGAAATGGGGATATAAGGAGGGGCTCAATTAATAAACGATGCAGAAAGCTAGATATGTGAAGCGATTGAGAACTAGGAGGGGCAGCGCAAGGCTGAGATTCTGTGCAGCTTAAAGCTTAAAAAGAAAAAGGAGGCAGTCGTGTCGGTAAAATGAACATTGAAAACGTAAAGATGGAAAGAACGACAGTAAAATGAGTAAAGGTGCACGATTTTCTACATTTACAAACCTAAACTATGGGCAACAAGTAACCAGAGGGTTAGCTTGCAGTTCAATCAAGTTGCTTTATGAGTTACAATCGCCCGCAAATCTGCCGATAAGGGTAGCTTAATTAGTTACTCCGTAGCACCGTCACTCTAACCCTAAGATGGTACTAGTTTCGCATGTGACAAACAAAACTTCACCAAGTTCCAACTCACAGCACGACTTGGGCAAAATTGAAAGAACAAGGTGGTTTATCTACATATAGTATTTGCATACAACTACTACTCTAGTAGTAGTAGTAGTAGTAGTAGTAGTACTAGCGATAGTAGTAGCAGTACTACGAATAATATACACTAATCACTACACTTATACAGCATCCGTCTCTGTTGTTCAAAAATCAATTCAACCGGAACTCCAAACTATTATATGCAGAAAAAAAAAGCCATACACGGGTTAGGTCAAGCCTGGCACACAAAATTCTAATACGCCATCATGACATAGCCAAATTATTTGCCATATCCGCGACGCCGCTTTGCAGCAATCATCATATCTATAAATTCGTCACGATTCACGCCTCCCTTGTCTGTCAAATCGGCTTGCGCAATCATGTTCATCATATCCGCTTCCGATGCCGAAGTGCCCTGCTTAATCGATTTGTTGACTTGCTTGAGATCTTCCAAGGAAATGACGCCGTCGTTGTCCACATCAAACAGGTCAAAGGCGCGGACTAAGTCTTCGCGGGGGTCACGTGAAGCTATCAACGTCCCCGCAATCTCTTCAAAGACCGGTGCCGTAATGCGGAGACTAGGGCCCGGGCACGGCTCGTTTTGCGGGTGCCATGGCGGCGCAACGCCTCTCGTCGTGAGGAGATCGTATACTCGAGCTTTTTGCAGGTCGAATCCGAGGGTCTTGAGGCCAAACTTAAATTCGTGGAAGTCGACGTATCCGTCATGGTCTTGGTCAAATAAATCAAACTACAAGTCGACACAGGATGTTAGTGCGCTGGCACATACACAATGGAGTATACTGTCTTGAACAGTGGGACAACATGTCGTCTTGGCTACTTACGGCCTGGGCTATCTCAGCTCGTTGGTCGTCTGTAAGCTTTTGTGCCTCAGGAACAGCCTGATCCTGGGAATCTAGCTGGCGGCCGTATCCCTCCCGAATTTGGAACGACACACGATTATCGCGAGCATGCGACATGGTGGAATTGAATCTTTTCGGTGGTGTGCGAGGCGCTTGGAAAGGGTGGCTCATTTGAAGCAATTAAGTAGTTGCGAGTCAGAAATACAGAAAGCTCTTAAGTCATAAAGAGGGCATAGGGTTTTGGGGTTTACAATAAAAAATAAAGTAGTGAAAAGAAGAGGCCGATAAGTTTGGGTGGAAGCTTAGAATAAACTTGCACACAAGGCTGAACAGGCTGCACTAATTTTTTTTTCCTGGTTGCTATTGGAGCTACTCAGCAAGCCCAAAGGCCTTTTTTGGGCCTTTTTTGCAGTCAGATCTTCGGAGTAAGCCTTAACACAAAAATGCGACGCGCCTAAGCAAACTGACGCGACCGGTGGGCCGGTGGGCTAGGTCTCGAGGAAGAGCTACTGTTAGCATAGTACACGTGATGTAGTGTGACACCAGTACCGGAGGTAAGTACTAGGCAACCAGAGCCTTAAGTGACAACTGAAGTTTTAGCCAATCAAAAAATCCAATTCTTTACAAAACTGCAAAGTGAAGCTGCCGCACAAGCAAGGCAACATAAGCATGGCTAGTCGGATTTTCACAAGCGCAAACCCACACTTTCTTTTCTCTCACCCTTCCTTTTTTTTTTCTTCTTCTTTTGGCGCAAAGGTTGTGAAGTGAATGTCGAGGAAAAAAAATTCCTTGCTGTATAAAGGAATACTGTGTACAAGCAACTGCCAAAACCAATATTCGGCAGCATCGCATCACAAAAAAAGGTAAACGCAATATCCCTTCCTATGCAGCAACCATAATTTTTTTTTTTTTTCAAGAAAAGTCTATTTCTGTTTTTCTATTGCACACAACAACCAGCTATCAGCGCGTTGTGAATTACCTCCTCTTCGTATGTTTTCGTTTTTGCTTTTATTTTCAACTTTTTTTTTGTTTCCATAATATTTGTTCAGCCTTGTCGTTTTGCCGCCCATAATTTTTATCGGGTCAAGCTTTGCACTTTGCCATATTTATTGTCCTGTTCACCTCTCTCTAACTAGGTTTGTTAACCTTTCAGACATTTTTCCGCCTCGAGCGTCCTGATTTTGATCATCAAAGCAAGCTTCCCTCTCCTTCACTTCTCGGCTTCTAACCAGCCGATACCCAGAGCAATTCATTTTAGTCTTCTTTTCTTTTTGTTTTCTTCATTTCATCCGCTTTCGAACATCGCGAGGCTTTGTACCATATAGCCAACGATCATAATCCATCCAAGCATCACTTTTCGTCGATTGCGCCTCGAAATTCACCAGCTGTGTATCGCGACCCACGATCAAGATTCCCTGACTGCTGGGGTCACAGCTGTGTCTAAAGATGGCTTTCGGTGGTTTTGGTAGCTTCGGCTCTAACAACAACAACAACAACAACAACGCCAGCAATCCTGGTGGTTTTGGTGGCTTCGGCTCCAATAACAACACACCGTCCGGTAAGCAACACGGCCATTTGCACTATGCTAGGTATTCGTTTACTGCCAGTCCTTAATTCGTGATCTAACATGCGCAGCTTTTGGTAGTGGCGGTTCGACATTCGGAAATACCGCTAGCAATGGCTTCGGGTCGGGTACGTCGAACCAAAGAGACAGTACTAGAGAAACATTTATTAGGCAGCGCAGTGAATTGAATACTGAATGCGATCGGGACTTTATGACTAACCCTTCTGCTTTTGCAGGCGGCGCTTTCGGTAGCAATACGCCGAGCGCATTCGGCGCCGCCAACAAGCCTACATTCGGCGCATCGACGGCTGGCGGTGGTCTCTTCGGTTCATCCAACGCCAACACAAGCACGACAAACAGCGCATTTGGTGGATTTGGGTCCAACGCGAACGCGAACACCGCGCCCTCCGGCTTCGGCTCGAATACCGGCGGTGGTTTGTTTGGCGGCAAGCCTGCCGCCACTCCCGCGTCATTTGGATCGACTTCTACCGGCGGCGGTTTGTTTGGCGGTGGTGGCGCCTCCAATACTTCTGGATTTGGTGCTACCAACAACCCTGGCATTGGTAATGTTGGCGACCCGCCCGGTACCAACACCACTCCTTTCCAGGCGCATCAGGAAAAGGAGGGCACTTCTTCCACGCTTAACTCTTACCAGAACATTCTGTTCCAGGATGCGTACAAAAAGTGGTCCGCAGATGAACTGAGACTTGTGGACTATGCGCAGGGACGTCGATTTGGAAATGCCTCAGGCGGTGGTGCCTTTGGAGTGAGTGCTTTTGGCAGTGGTACTTCTTCTGGCTTTGGAGCAAACAATAACACAAACCAGAACCCTGCATTTGGCTCTACTTCCACTGGTGGTGGCATGTTCGGAAGCAACAACACCACGACCACGAACAACGCCTTTGGCTCCAACACCAACCCGACATCTGCATTTGGTGGAAACAGCGGCGGCATGTTTGGCTCGAAGCCCGCGACGACTGGTGGTGGCCTTTTTGGCGCCACTACCAACAACCCAACCAGCGGTGGTCTTTTCGGCGCCAACAACGCTACTACTACCAACACTGCTGGTGGCTTTGGTTCTGGCACTACTGGCGCCTTTGGACAAGCCAACAACGCTGCTAACAGCGGCCTCTTTGGTAACAATGCGGCTAAACCTGCTACAACTGGCTTCGGTGGATTTGGCGCCAACACCAACACGACGACCACTGGCTTCGGCCAGGCGAACAACCCCGTAACCGGCGGCTTTGGTCAACAACAAAATGCCAACCCTGGCGGTGGCCTCTTCGGAAATGCTGGAGCTACCAGCAACACCGGTGGTGGCTTGTTTGGCGCCAACAACACTTCGACAACCAACGCATTCGGTGCGACAAACCCGGCTACTAACACGGGAGGTGGCCTGTTTGGCGCCAACAATGCTGCCAAGCCTGGTGGTCTCTTTGGATCAGCCCCCACTACGACGCCCGCTACTGGTGGTGGTCTGTTTGGCAACAACAATGCTACTGCTACCAACACTGGTGGCTTTGGCGCTACCAACACTGGCGCTCCCGGAGCCACCACTGGCGGCCTTTTCGGCGCTGCCAAGCCCGCCGCGACTGGTGGCCTCTTCGGCTCCAACACTGCCACAACAGCTCCTACTATGGGTATGGGTGGTGGTCTCTTTGGGTCTGCCGCCACCCAGCCCACTGCTCAGCCCGCTGCAACTGGAGGTCTTTTCGGTGGTCTCGGCCAAACTCAGGCGAAGCCCTCTCTCTTTGGTACCGCTCAGCCTGCCGCTATTGGAGCTTTCGGTGCCCCCGCTGCTCAACCCACTGGTGGCCTCTTTGGTGCTGCTCAGCCTGGCGCCAATATGCTTGGACAAAACCCTCTAGCCATGAACCAGAATGCTGCTGCCGGTAACCTTGGACTCAACGCTAGTATCAATGACGTCTCTGCCTACGGCAACGCTTCACTCTTTGCTGGCTTATCCAGTGGTGAGGTCTCCAACCCTGGACCCCTTGCCACCCCGCTCTCTTCCAAGGGCAAGGCCAAGAAGAGCAATGTTCTCCCCATGTACAAGCTCAACCCTTCGTCCAACTCTCGTTATGCGACGCCCCAGAAACGCGGATTCGGCTTTTCGTACAGCACCTATGGCGCTCCTGGTGCCTCCGCTAATGTGACGGCTTCATCTAGTGGTCTTGGCCGTAATCTGTTGGCAACCAGCCTTTCTCGCGGCCTTACTAAAAGCGCATCTAACAATGCCCTTCGCCGCAACTATGGTGCTGAGGATGGCGCGAGCGGCTCGAGCAGCGCTCTGGCTGCCAATAGCATCCTGGTCCCTGGTGCTTTCTCTTCTAGCTCAACTTCGCGCTACTACGGTGGTAACAATGGAACTAGCTCCTCGAACAAGAAGCTTATCATCAACCGCGATGTCCGTAGCGATCTTTTCTCGACCCCCGTCAAGGATAAGCCGTTGTTGGAGTCGTCAGCAACCAACGCCAACATCGCCGCGAGCTCGCGTAAGCTTAGCAAGCGTGTTTCTTTTGAGACTAACGGCGGCGAGGAAGAGGAAGAGGACGCCCAGTCCGTTGCGACCAAGACGCGCGCCTCGGCCCTTGCTAGCGCTGAGCGTGCTATCAAGCCCAGCGCTAGCCTGCCTTTGACAGAGAACGTCAAGAGCCATGAGCTTGCCATTGTCCAGGAGACTGAGACTGGTCTGCCTCTTCCTACCACATCTATCAAAGATGCTACCCTTCCTGGCGGCTACTGGATGTCCCCTTCGCTGAAGGAGCTTCATTCCATGTCTCGCCTCCAGCGCCAGGCTGTCTCTGACTTTACCGTTGGTCGTGATAATGTCGGTCAAGTGCGGTTCAAGGTCCCCGTCGACCTTAGTAACATTGACCTTGACGACATCGCTGAAGGCATTGTGATTCTCGAGATTCGCTCTGCCACGGTCTACCCTATTGCCGCTAAGAAGCCCCCAATGGGCCGTGGTCTGAACGTCCCTGCCTATATTACCCTGGAGCACTCGTGGCCCCGTGGCAAGAAGGACTGCACCGACCCCAAGCGTGTGGCCAAGCATATCGAGCGTCTTCGTCGTATCACTGATACGACGTTTGAGAGCTACAGCCCCGAGACTGGCGTTTGGGAGTTTTCTGTTGAGCACTTTACTACGTATGGTCTCGACGATGGTGATGAGTCTGAGGTCGATGGCGAAGTTTCGGTTCTTCCCCCCAAGCCTCGGTCTCGCCTGATAGAGCCCGCAACCAGCTCTCCCGCTCCTGGGTCTGATATTCGTAGCATGTCCTTCAGCCCCATGGAGGGTGGATCTGACCCCGATGACACTTTTGAGTTCCGCCAAAGAAACCGCGCACCTCCGGGCAGCTTTGCTGACTACGATAATGTTGATCTCCTTCCCCCCACTCAGGAGTCTTTTTTAGGGATTAGCTCCGTAGGTTCGGCGTCGAATCAGATTATGCTTTCTGTTGAGCACAGTGATGTCGGCTTCGAATATGCCTCTTCCGAGGGTGAAGACATGACGGGTCTTGCTGTTGGTAAGCATCACGCTACGGAGCCCTATGATGAGGACTCGTCGGCTTTCTCGGAAGCCATGGATGAAGATTCGGAGATGGAGATGACGGAAGAAGAAGACAGTGACGGTACCAGCACTGATGTTCCTGGTGGTGGTGTCATCAGAGCGCGCATGCGTGCCCTGAAGATGTCTGCTGGACCGGTTCGCGTTGAAGTTACTGACGGCGATGATTGGCTGGACATGCTACAGAAGACTGTCACCCCGGTGAAGCGCAACCAGCTTCATGAGGAGGTCATGGTCGACTCTCTGGCTTCAAATGCACGTGCTCTTGTGCAGTCCAAGGATGAAGACCTGGAGCCACTGGGTATCGTGGGCGATGGCCATGGCTTCGCCACCACAATTGATCTCATGAACTCTCTGTTTGAGAAATCAAAGCCCAAGCCCCAGTCTACGCAGACTCCGCGCTTAGTTCAGGTGCGTAGTGATGTTGGTGTTTAGAACACAGAACACAAAAGCAATATTTATATTTCCAATATATGCTGCACCATATCTCCATATACACGAAATCTGCTAAGTAGTTGATTGTTTTGCTGATATGTTCATTTTTTTCTTATTTAGTGGCCATCAAACCGCCAAACCCAACCGACCGAATCGCCCGACGAACTACCTCTGACAACTCGCGTTCGCTGGGGCCTCGATGGCAAGATCATCCTGTCTTCCCGTCCAGCCTCCGACTTTGGCGCCTCGGTTATGGCTCGCGACCAGAACGACATTCTTGAGATCCAGAAGCCGAGACTGCAAGAAGAGCTTTCGGGCATCCGCTTCGCCAAGTTCTCGACAGAGAGAGCGGCGCCTCTTCTCGACAACCACATGCGCATGGCCAAGATCTCCACTGTAAATGGCGTCCCCAAGGCGTCGCTGGAGATTTCGTCGATCAAGTCCATGTTCCAGGACCGCAACACGTCGGATGTTTCTGTGGCTTACGAGAAGCTCGTATGGGATCTGGCCAGCATTCTGTTTGACGATGCCGAGAACACTACGGAAAAGGCTCGCAAGGATAAGCTCTCATCGTTCTGGACGGAGCTGGTTGCCTCTTCTTCTGCTGCCGAAGCCGCGTTTTCCAAAGCGGCTGATATGAAGGCCGTTGCGTCCTTGGCCGGCCACCGCGTCCAAGAAGCTTGCAAGTATCTTTTGGATGGCAAGAACTTTCACCTTGCTACGCTTGTGTCGTTGATTGGTACGGATGAGTCGCTTAAGCTGGACATGAAGGACCAGTTGGAAGAGTGGAAGAGCGCCATGATGCTGTCGGAGTTTTCTGACTCGGTGCGCGCTATCTATGAGATGCTTGCCGGAAATGTCAGCGTTTGCGAGGGCGTCAAGGGAGTTGCTCCTCAGGACCGCGTTGAGCAGTTCGTTATTTCGCAAAAGTTCTCGCTCAACTGGATGCAGGCGTTCGGCTTGCGACTGTGGTACGCCACAGCCCCCAACGATGATCTCGTGGTTGCTGTGCGAAAGTTCTACAACGATATCAAGCAGAGCCGTGAGCCGCTGCCGCAGCCGTGGTTTGTCAAGCAGGGAATCTCGCCTCTGTGGCACGATGAAAACAAGGCTCAGCGACAAGATCTTCTCTGGGGTCTTTTGACTCTGTATGCCGAGGTCGACACCAACGTCGAGGCTGTCATCCGGCCTGAGAACTCACAGATGTCTCCTCTGGACTGGCGCCTGTCGTGGCAGCTGGGCCAAGCCCTTGTGTCGGCTACTGGCCTGTCATTTGGGGAGGATTCCGACGTCAAGTCCGACTCAGCCACGCTGTCGTTTGCATCTCAACTTCTTAACGAAGGTAGCTGGCTGCAGGCCGTCTTTGTCCTTTTGCACCTGAGCAACTCTGAGTCTCGTTCCAAGGCTATCCGCGATGTCATTACCCAGCACGCCGGCTCTATTGGCTCCGAGGGCGATGACGCCTTCACCACGCTGACGCAGGTGTTTATGATTCCGTCGTCGTGGATCTGGGAGGCCCAGGCCCTCTACATGCGCAGCGTTAAGCATGATGCGCCTGCCGAGGTGCGCTGTCTTCTCAGAGCCGGCTCCTACTCAGATGCCCACCAGTGCTTTGTGGAGAAGGTTGCTCCCGTGGCTGTCATTGAGCGTGACTACAAACTTCTGGCGTCGATTCTGTCGGAGTTTGAGGGCCGCGAAGACTCGATTACCAACTGGTCTCTGGGCGGCGACGTGTACCGCGACTTCCTCGCAATCATCTCTTACAAGGTGAAGAAGGAGAATGTCCCTGTCTCTATCCTGAACAAGATGCTGGCTACGCTTCCGGCTGTGCAAGAGGCGACGCCGAGCCAGAACGTTCTGTCTAGTGCTGCTGTTTCTGAGATGAGCACTATTATCGCCCGTATTGTGAATGAGACTTCTCAGGTTAGTATTTCCTTTTTCTGATCATATCGCAACCTTACAATGCTAACCCCATACTCTTCTTTCCATAGGATTCGCTTCTGCCTCGTGTCTTGGCTCTCCCTATGATGGAGGACGACCATTTGAAGTACTCGATTGATATGAGCATCTCGTACTACAAGGGCATCATGACACGGTAATGTGTGGTTGTTGCTTTCCGATTTACAAGGCGCTTGCTACTCTTTTTTTTTCAAACCCCAAAAAGAACGCATCCATATCAAGTTGAGTTTGGCGTTTGTGTGGTGATCGGCGCAGTCTAAGGTTGGTAATTGGGATTGGATTTGAGGCGTGAGAATTTATTTGTATGCGGTTTTAGGCTGTTTTATTTCTCGGTGTGCATCTCCTGTTGTTATCCTCTAAGCCTCCTTTTCTATTTTCTGTTTTCTTTTTTTTCTTTCTTTTAGCTGCATTATTCTTTTCTGTTCTTTTTATTGTCTTACTCTTTCTCCTTCTCATCCTTGTTTCGCCTTTCTTGTTGTGATGTTATTTGTTGGTGAATTTCAATTTCTTTCTCGTGGTCTTGCTTTAAGTGCTGGTCACATCACATTTAGGTGATACTACTAGGACAAGAGAAATAGTGGTCATTAATATGATTATTGCGCCTGTGTTACATAAATTACAGCAATAAATAATACTAGTAGTACTACTACTACTGGTAGTTTAACCGGTGCATGTATGGTTGGTTGTATTGCAAGTGGTAACCGGATGACTAATCGTTTTCGTGATGCCTGCCATGTTTGTTTATCGACCTGTCGAATGTAGTCAACAACAACTGCATCTTCTTTTTTTTATCATCGTCCAACTCATTTTAAAGTGGCTAAATTCAGCACACTCTAAAATGAGAGTTACAGCACTTTTGCGCTTCCGGCATATGCCGATACTGTTCCACGAAAACCCATTGGTACCGCAGTCCCCGGGAACTTGATTCATATAATACCCAACTAATACGCATTGTGTCTATGGCAGGGTCTTCCGCGCTCCGGAACGGCGCCGTACTGGCCCCGGAAGCCGAAACAACGCAAAATTACCGGTGTTGGCAAGGTGATTGCCGTGTCATCTGCGAAGGGCGGTGTGGGAAAAAGCACAGTTGCAGGTAGGTTCTTCCATTGCCACTGAGGTTATTGAGGCAGTGTGTGACGCTAATACTGTCAACTAGCAAATCTATCACTATCATTTGCGCGCATGGGTCTGCGCGCGGGGATCTTAGATGTCGATATCTTTGGCCCGAGCATCCCTACAATCTTCAATCTCAACGATGAGCCACACCTTTCTGAATGTCTGTCCTTCTCCATTCATTCATTCATTCACCCAAGTCATGCTCTAAACTAACATCATGGTCACACAGTCAACCAGCTTGTCCCACTTACTGCATATGGCGTCAAGACCATGTCCATGGGCTACCTCGTCGACGAAGATCAGCCCATCGTCTGGCGCGGACCGATGGTCATGAAAGCTATACAGCAGCTTCTGCATGAAGTAACCTGGGGTGAACTTGATGTTCTCGTCATGGACCTTCCCCCGGGAACCGGTGACACACAGCTGACCATCACGCAGCAGATACTGCTTGACGGTTCGTATCTACCATCTAATTTCCTACTCTGATGTGCTGTGCTAACAGCATGATAGGCGCCGTTATTATCTCTACCCCACACACACTCGCCGTCAAAGACGCTGTCAAGGGTATCAACATGTTCAAAAAGACCAACGTCAACGTCCTCGGCCTTGTACAGAACATGGCCCTCTTCACCTGTCCAAACTGCAACCATGAGTCCCACATATTTGGCGCCAACGAGCGAATGGAGGCTCTATGCAGAGATCACGAGATTGCCTTTTTGGGCGACATCCCACTAGACCAGGCAATTGGTCATGATGCAGATACCGGACAACCAACTGTTGCGATTGATCCGACGAGTAAACGAGCACAGGCCTTCTTTGATATTGCAAAACAGGTTGCGCGCAAGATTGGCATCACAGAGGATAAATAGGACTCGAACGTGGGAACCAGACTACCATATATCAAGAGAAACGTGTTATTTCATTCTTTTTACTAGCAGTAGTACTATTACTAGAGATTCTGGGGTTATATATATGGTGATATGGTGGCTTGGGCTCTATGTCTGAATCTCAAAATATCGGACAGAATCAGCACAGCTAGCCATCGGGGTGCTTTAGAGTTGTCGCTCATGGATACCACTATGTTAGCGTCCGTTTTACGCGATGTCGATTAACAGGATTACCGCCTTGTGCCATAGCGTGAAAATATCTTCGGTGTAGTAGGAGCCGGGTCGATCGCTATGGGTAGCGTTTAATCGAGATCGTCCGTGGGTTGGTACACATGTCGAGTTCGGGCTGTATCTTTGCGCATGGCCTTTCCGGAGCCAGTGAAGCCGACTAAACACACCGTTTGTTAGTAAAGGCAATCCCTAGCCTCCCAATACAAGTAAATCTTTTGCTTACCTCTGCCGTTGATGCCATCGGGCGTGCGGAACATGCTGTCCTTCTTTTGCGTTTTGGCAAACTTGGACTTGGTGCTGAACTCCTGCCACTTGGACTTCCCCGCCTCCAACTCCTTGTTAGCCTTGATTTTCTTGGCCTTCTTGGGTTTCACCTCGCCGTCCAGCGTGTCCTGCTGGGCCTTCATCTTGGCAATCTGCTCGGGGTACATGCTGGCCGCCGCCGACACCACTGTTCCTGCAGACGCTGCATTTCCGCGCGCATTCGGGATTGGAGAAAAAGTCGATGCGGCGGTCACTGCCGGAGTTGATGCGCCTGACGCAGGAGCCGTTGTCGCGCCCGAGGCTGTGTGGTCGGCGCCGGCCGAGATGCCGTCGGCCTTGCGCTTGTTATTGATGGGCCTGATGTCGCGAGCACGCACGGTGTCTGTGGTGTCGTAGCTCTTAAACTTGACGGTGTACACGGGCGCGGTAGTCGATCCCGTGATGGAGGTGATGCGGGCCGGGTACCAACCACGGTCACCCGAGACCCAGCGAACCGAAACGGTATCGTTGACTTGGTATGTAACGGCTTCGTCTTCGTGGGCAGTAGAGGTCGAAGCGGTCTGTTCGGTAGATACTGAGGCTACTTTCTCGAGGCCGCCAGCGGCAGGGTTTGAAGCGGGTTGCGATTCCTTGGGTTTGAGCTCAGCCAATGATTCATCAAGAAGGGATATCATCTGTTCCAACTCTGCTTTGAGGCTGTGTAGTTCAACGTTATCGGCGTCATCTTTCAGCTGCGAAGCGACTAGATCGAGCTGCAAACAGGGGCAGTGAACAGTTAGTAAGTCATTTCAAACGCGACGATGTTGGGGCAATTTGCGTGCAGTGTAGGACGTCTGTAATATGGGATGAGTAAACGCACCTGTTCTTGGTAGACCAGACGGTCTTGTTCCAATTCAGTTTGGCTAGACATACTGTCGGTCTGTTTGTATCGTGAGTATGAAATGAATAGGTAAAATAACTATTCACAAGAATAAACGGATGTTTGATAGTTCAAATGGATCGTAATAAGTTTGAGCAGCTTTATTCGAGCTCAAGTAGCATTCAAGATAAGATAATGTGATTATTCTACGCGACTTAACGTAGTCCGGCCAAGAAAAATCCACATCCGGATATGCCACTTCCTAAAGTCTAGGCTTAATTATGGGGCTTCCTCTAGCTGCTTTTGGCTACATCACGTGATATTGAGCCTAGGCTTCTGGATCCCATGCCTTCAACACGGTAGCACAGAAGGTCTGTTCTCCTACTAGCAAGCTTCTTGTGAAACCGTAACTAGGATAGTGAAATCTTCTAGACTGGTAAGAGAAACTTTATTCACTGAGACTTGGCTCGGTTGAATTCTGGATGTGTCACAGTTCTCAAAAGATAATGCCAATTTGATGCCGCACAATATCAACGATTCATATGTGTATAAAACAAGGAGCACCAGCTCGAGTGTATTCCAGTATTGGGAATACTACTGGGAATACATGTGTTCTGGTAGCTGTGACACTTGATATTATTTTACATACTTATGCACGAACAAAAAGCGTTTTCCCTCGCAGGAAGTAGCTGAAAGAATAGCTGCAGATAAACAATACACAGATGATGAAAAATGCATATATTCATAATATACCATTTGAGGTTTACTATTGCTGGCAGTGCTTTATCAAATGTCACTAGCAGCGGCATCAGTATTGTTGACTCACAAGGAATTCTGGTCAAAAAAAAAGACTTTGTTCTTCGACAAAAAGTAATACAAATTCAAGCTAAATACCAAAGCAAGTGAACAAATTTGTAGGCTTTCTAATAGACATCTGTGCTTTGAGTGCGCTTCTTTGCCCAGAACTTGTGCATGCTTTGTAATAACAAATCCACCAAAAACCATTTTGTAACCGGTTCCCAAAAAGAAAGAAAAATATAACCCATAATCCTAAGTAGTTCCAAGCCCGACCGACGCCCTCGTATATATCGTGACCACCCCCCCCC
>LKBB01000146.1:0-10575 GCA_001513885.1 Thielaviopsis musarum
GGGGGGGCTTGGGATATCAGACTAATAAAAAGGCAAAAAGGCAAAAAGAAAAGGCAAAAAAAAAAAAAAAGGAAAAGAGAGCACAAGGAATAGAAGAGAAAGCACCGAGCTACGAGCAACGAAATATAAAAATTACTACTACTACAAGCATGGGTCAGCCGAGTCAACCTGGACTCGACGTTTTTTTTTTCTTCTTGTTCTAGTGGCTCCTTTTTCTCATGATAAGCCAAAGATGACCCCACGAAAAAAAAAAAAAAAAAAAAACGTCTTGTCCTGCCTGTTCTTATCCTGTCTTGCCACTTGCTCGGCCCTCCCCGAGGCGATCATCACTTGCTTTGTGCTAGCCGGGTCATGCTTGTTTTGCTACTGTTTGGTTTATCTAGGCTGTGTCTGCTTTTTTTTTTTTTTTTTTTCTTAGTTGGATTTGCCCTGCCCTGGCTTTGTGACGCCTTGAACCGTCATAGGCCACCCCTTGTTAATGGTCTCGTCATTTTCTCGGTCCATCGTTGTATATATTGTATAAGCACGCTATAGTTTCGACGCCTACCTACTTTCAGCGAGGCCTGTAACCCTGTCTTCTTATCTCACGCAGTTTAACCCCATGACGATTTCGCGATACAGGGCCCTAGAGTCGACGTCACACAGCCAGTCAAGCCACCTGGAATATGCAATTACACAAGACGCCGCCACATAAAGACCGGCCGGTTTGGCGGTGGCATCGTGCCCAGGGCCATGGAAATAAAAGAGAAATACTACTGACAAAAATGAAGAGGCGTTGGCCGGAAAAATTGCCGACAGCATTAAATCAAAAATCAAAGACAATAAGCTACTTCTTTTCCGGGACAAAACAAGAACAAGAGATAAAGGCGTCTCTTTGAAAGGCCTCCCTGATACCTACTGTATTCTTTGTCAAGCGCCCTTTTGAGAGGCCTTGTTTCCTACTTTGTTCAAGCAGGATCAAAAAAGAATACCAGATCTTTGGCCTTGCTTCTTTCACCGACGGGGCCCCATTATTTCATGCAGCTGGATTGTAAGTTAGCTGCAGCAGCCTTTACAGTTTACTTAAGTACTTAAGTATGTACATGTACTACTACTTACTTGAGTATTTAAATACAGTAGTAACATGCTGCTTGCACTTAGAGTTACTCAAGTAAGTAAGTACTTGAGTACATGTTGGTCTAGGCCCGGCTAGGTGGACAATTCGTCCATCTTTCAGCTGGCCCTTTTCTTTTCTTTCTCCCTGCTTAATCGGACCTGTTCTTTCTTTCTTTCAGTCCTTCTCTTTGCTCTCTTTGTCGCCATAAATTGGCGTCCCTTTGTCTCTTGTTTTCTTTTCTGTCTCTTTAATCCCCTTTCTCTCTGACTCTTTGCGTTATTCTCTTGGTTTTCTTATTTTTATCTTCTCCCCTTCCTTCTTCTATTTCCTACAAGCCAAAAGATTCAACATTCTTTCACCAAGTTTACGACGATGCATTGCCTATAAAACCGACATTTTATCCTAAGCTTGCTATGGGGCTTCGTTGTTTTCTCATTGTTTCCAACTTCAAAGACTAATCTCCACTATTCCAAGTTCCAGCTCTTGCCATAGACATCGTATCCTTGGTCTCGAGAAAGACGCAAATTCCTTGTCGGTATAGCAGTCGCTATGTATTTGAATGTACTGAGTACCTGTTCTAGATACAACCTGATGCTACTAGAAACCCTAATAAGTGTCCTCGTTGACTCTTTACGCATGTACGCCTTGTTGCTTGCTTTGATTCCAAAGACCCTTTCTCCCTTCTTCTCATCGTGCTGTATCTCTCGTATGCCTTTTCTGACCGTCCAAAATCATCACAATTGTCCTGTTTCGCTAACAAACACTTTGAAATTGAAAAAAAAAAAAAGATTCCCTTTTTTTTTCCCCTTCCTCGTCTGGTAGTCTGGCTAAACTCGGCTTTTTTACGTCTGGCCTGCCCTAAACTGTCTTGAGCGGCTGTACACGAGTAGTTAAATGCTGTACATCCAAACCCTACCGTACGACGCCAGTTGATTGTTTCATTGTAGTACTATGTAGTACTATATAGTGGTACTTGTACCTTTTATTACAGCATAGCGGTAGTCTAAAACAAAGCTCTTTTTCTTCTCCGGCGGTGGCGGTGACCACAACGGCGGTGGCGGCAGTGGCAACTTCCTTGCTAGTACGTTATCTAGTACATGGTACTACTACGGAGTACAGTACTTGTGACTCTTATTTCTTCCGCCCTACTTACTTTCCGTAGTAACAGAATGTACTGTCTATAATCATGCAGGCTGTTCTATACTTTCCGTATAGTTTTGGTCGTGTATGTTGTACTTGGGTTCTAGACGACAGCAGCCGTATCCAATACTTGTTAACCTGCCCCTCTATGGTAGCAATGTACGCCGGTACTTGGCGGCAACTTTAAACAAACATTAAATCAAATAGAACCAACAAGCCAAAGGTAACGGCTAGTTTGACTTAGTTGCTGGTCGGACGGGCTGGTAGAGGAGGGCCTTCATGTGTACTGAAGCATTACTACTAGTAGAAAAATGTTTTGCATGCTTCTTTGTTTGTTGTCTTGCCCGCTTCTCATCATCCCACAATGTGTGTTTTTATTTTCTTCCAGTTTCTTCATTTAGTCCAGTAGGCACTTTAATTATTCCCGTCCTTCTTGGTTTTATCTTTTTATCTTCTTTTTTTTTCTTTTTTTTCTTTCTTTTTTTTCTTTTCTTTCTTTTTTTTCTTTTTTTCTTCTTTCTTTTTTCGCCAAGTTGAAATAAAGAAAAGAAAAAAAAGTAAGTACTAGCTGTAAGTACCAAGTACTAAGTACAAGGTACTCCTGCTTTGGTACTTGGTACTTGCCTGCTGGTATGAAATCCTAAAGCAGAGCTAGAGTCTAAGAAGCTAAGGAACATTGGTTAAAAAAATTAAAAAAAAAAAAAAAAGAACCCCAAAGCTCAGTCAGGTAGGAAGCTAGAGAAAGTAGAGTGGCCCTATTCTACCCTAACTTACGCTATCCTTTCGTTTTCCTTTTCTTTTCTTTTCCTTTCTTCTCTTTCTCTAGTACTTAGCCCATCCGCCCATTCACGCCTCTCAATCAATTGAATTCAATCCCATCCTTTCCTTGTTTTCTTTGTTCCCATCTGCATTCCAAAGTTGTTGCAGTAGCGTGGGCTGGCCCTTTCTTTCTTCTTCTTCCTTCCTCTTTCTTGGCCGCTCTCTTTCGTTCTTTCCCTCTACTGCATCTTCTTTCTATCTCACGTTGGTGCGGTTTACGTTTACTTTGCTCTGTTTGCGTTCTTTCCTACTTTTCAAAGTTAAACTTTCCAAAAGTCAATTATATGAGGTCACCGCTCGGCATAAGTACTTGGTACTCGTAGTATTACATACAAATAAACAAGTTACGGCAGGTACGGATGGCGCCTTCCGCCCACAACTTTGCTTGGAACAACATCCGGAAGTTGACTGGCGCCGTTTTGCCTGTTTGTGTTTTTCATCTTCCGTCATCCATTATTTATTGTTTTCATTTTTTTTTCTTTAAACAAAACTGAGAAAAATTTCCAGTACCTATAACTCTTTTTGGCTGTTTATTGTTTTTCTTTTTCTGCTCTTCATTTTTTTTTGTCCAAGTTCGGCTGGGCCATTTTTACTTCTCTCTTTTTTATTTTATTTTCCTTTCTTATTTCTTTTTTCTTCATTCCATTCCTGCGCTTTTCTGCTAAACCTTCAGCTTTCTTTTTCCTTATCCATTCGCCGGATCTTCTCTTCCTGTGATCCATCACCTAGAAGAGCCCGAAAAAAAAGATTGCCTACATTCATCCGTCTTTGGAGTCAAACGCATTCGCCAGCCTAAAAAAAACGAGATTCACGGTGGCCAGTTATACGGGCGTCGTGCGTTCGGTGGCGTCTCGCCTGTTTTCGATTCCCATTCCGCCGCTTGCAGTTGTGGACAAAACGTCAAATTAAAGCACCCGTCTGCTGCCTGCACGAAACACAAGCTGAGCTCAACAACTACTTCTACAGCCAACTTGGAGTAGGGGAAACTAAGTCCATCAAACGACGGCATTACTGCCCTTTTTTTATCGACACCCCAAACCAAAGACCACGAAAAAAAAAATTAATTAACGGCAAACGGACGGCCTTGTCTTGTGGCCCCAATTAAGCTTTCTCAATAGAGTCTGCCCTGCCAGCTGCCAGGCCGGCCTGGGAAGTAAAGCACATCCGCCGTGGAACTCTGATATACAACCGGGGTTGAATCACCCACGCCATATATTAGTCTCTTCTCCTTTTCCTTATTTTTCTTTTCTTTTTCTTCTTTTACGGTCGTTTGCTTTTCTTTTTCTTTTTTTTCCCGTTTGTCTGCTTCTTTGGTCACACGCCCTATTCTCTCGTCGTAACCAACAACCCACTATTTCATACTACCAAGTGCGAGATTGTCTACACCACACAGCGAAACATATCTAGTCTACTACCGCAAAGCAGTGGACCGAGATATCGACTAATCTCCAGTCAGAAGTTTACTCACGATATATACAGCTTTCGCTGTTTGTTTTCTGCCCCGTCCTGCCCTGTACGCCTCGTTTACCTTACGACAACACACACACATCGGCGTTTCTACGTATATCCAACCAGCCAGCAGCTCTGTATCTGCTCAACCACCACGGCCACCTGCATCACCGCCGTTGTCACTGCGGCTTGTAGGAACTGTCACCTCTTGTCGAAAGTTTCCATCTATCCGAGAGTTGTCACTTGAAGAAACCGAATTCCCACCACCCTACAAACAGAGCTTCCTCTGACCAGAACCAAGACAACATAGCTAGGCTATTGACTGAGACGTCAATACAGTCAGAGAAGGCCTTGTGTTCTGCTTGTATAAAAAGACAGTTTGTTGCCATTGTTGTCTACGACGCTTTTCTCGCTCTTGCTGTCATTCAAGGACAGAGAAACAATTCTGATTTTGGTCAATAAAGGCCATTTTACGCAGCACCGACGCATTCTTTTCTTTTGTTCTTTTTTTCTCTTCCGCCAAAAGGCCTTATTTCGATTTTCCGAGTTTTCCTTGGTTCTTTTCGCTTCTTCCGTTTCCTTTGTCTGTCCGCCACGGTACAAGACTACCTACCTTCCTGGTAGTCCACCCACACCTTGTCGGCTTCTTCTTCTTTGTTCTCTCTTCTCGGAATCTTTGCTTTCAGCGCAAGGTTTTTTTTTTCCTCCGCAGTAGACCTACGCAGACCAGCATCCGCTGATTAGTCTACATCTGCGGTCTCGTCTTAAGAAGGCTTGCAGCCAACATCAAAGGAAAAACACCGGACGAGCTGTGACCAAAACTGACCGAATCACCCCAAGAACGAATCAGTAAAGCTTTTGTCTAGACACAAAGACTCAGTGCTTTGTTAAAGACACTTGCAAAACCCTGTTCTTAGAATCTTTTACTTCCAGTTACTGTCCCAGTTTTTGCATACCAACAACGCCGCTCTTACTTTTGCCCACGTCGAACCGAAGCGATATAATGGTCAACTCCCCCAAAAAGGAGCCTAGTTCTCCCGCCGACGTGCCGCACACCATGGCACAGTACGCCTCGGCCCCAGGTGGTCACATGCAGCAGCACCCGCACCCGCACCCGCACCCGCACCCGCACCACTCGCACTCTCAGTCGCCACACCGCCTCTCTCCGCAGCGTCCGCCATTTGCTCCTTATTCGGAGCCTAGAAATCCGCTGCCGACGACCCGTCGCTCCTTCAGCGGCGAAAGCAGCTCTCAGCGCAGTAGCACAGGGCCTTCACCGTCCCAAACTGCCGTCAACGCCATTGTTAGCAAGAGCTATGCCAACATGGTCAATCTCAGTCTGAACCTGCAAACGCCCGCCACAGTTGGCCAGGTTCCGCAAATGGGTCAGAAGGACTACCTTTGCATGTGCGCTCCAACACCGAAGATCCCGCGTCCACGCAACGGTAAGTTTTGGTTGCCTTTCTTTGCCCGCAATGATTCATAGCCTGACTAATGACTCTTTCTTAGCCTTTATTTTGTACCGCCAGCATCACCAAGCCGAAGTCGCAGCGAACCACCCTGGACTACCTAACCCCGAAATCTCCAAGATTATCGGCGGTCAGTGGAAGAAAGAACCCGATGACGTCAAGGAACAGTGGAAGGCTATGGCTGAAGAGGAGAAGCTCCGTCACCAGCGCCAGTACCCTGAGTACCGCTATCAACCTCGTCGCACAGCCCGCCCTACTGGAGGCCGCGTTGGAATGGACGAGCCCGGCGGCACTTGCCCGCAGTGTGGTGGCCGCATGATTGCCACCCCTCGAACCCCGCAATCGGCCTACCCCAACATGATGAACCACCAGCAGCCTGGTGTTATGGGTCCTCAACACTTCCAGACCGATCCTCGTGCCGAGTCTCGGGGCGGCCCCCGCCATGGCCATGGACACTCACACTCGATCAGCAGCCATCAGGGATATGGTGACTTTGGCGATAGCCCCGGCCCTAGTCTGTCATCTGATGAGATGCCATCATCTGCGAAGCGTCGCCGTGTGACAAACGGCGGCTTTGTTCCTTCTGGCGACGGCCCGGTTCCGCCGCACCCCTCTCATCCCCCCTCGTACGGATACCCGTCGCAGGAGCAGCACGCGCCTATGCGCTATGATAACGCTCACCGTGGCTATAATACGGCACCGATGCCTTCGCATGGCTATGGCCAGGGCCCGCCTTCGGGGCCTACTCGCAGCTTGGGTCCTGCTCCAGCCTTGGCCCCCACCCACATCCAGCATCGCGATTACCAGGGCTACCACCAAAGCCGGCCTTCTGTCAACGATTACTCTTATCCGGCTGGCCCTCCTCCCGTTAGTCACTCGTATGGCCATCCGATGCCTAGTGGAGGACCTCTGCCGCCTCTGGAGATGTCTAGCGCGGGTCATTCGATGCCCCCTGCCTCTCAGCAGATATCGTCGCAGAGACGTCCTCTGCCTGGCTTCCCCGATGCTCCGCTGCGTACTGGCCCCGCCCCACCGATTCCTGCTCCGCAGCCGAGATTTGGCGACGAGTCTCTGAAGCTGCCGCCCCTGAAAACGCAGCTTCCGCAGCATGTCAGCGCGAAGATTCCTTCGGCCCATGAGTATTCTAGCAATGCCTCGAACCCTGAGTCGATGTCTGACACTGCTACTAAGGGCGAGGAGAAGTCGGTTCTATCGATTCCCGACAGCGAAAAGTTCAACATGATTAACCGATTCGCCCCCCCTCTACGGCCCTCTGTCAATGGAGCGCCGAAGTATGATGTCCGCGGAGCAATTGTTGCTGTTGAAGGCTTTAACTCTCAGCAAGGTGTCAACGAGGTCAGCAGCATTGTCCAAAAGGCTCTGACAGATGCCGATGATGTGTCTCTCAAAACGTGGTCAGGTGGATCCTCTGAAGACGAAGACGTCGCTATGAGTGACGACAACACTTCTCAGCGGAATGACAGTGATAGTTTCGAGACCATCAAGGCGTACCATGATTCAATCGGCGGCTGGCTAGCAAAGTCGCGTGAGATGATTGGACACATCACGACGCTTCCGGGTCCCAGCGATGATGATGATAGGACCATCCATGGAACCGATTCTGGCAATGATAAGAACGTGGCCAAGACGACTCCCTCTCCCTGCGGCTCTGGTGCCGAAAGTATGATTCCTGTGGCTCTCGTGACTGGTGGCTACCGCGCGACCATTGCGACGCGGTACGCCGCCAAGGTGCCGCTGCAGGACAGCATTTCTCCCATGGACCATTATGAGTGGATGGCCAACATGTGGCGTGGGGTTGTCGGTCCGGATCTCATCATTCACGTGGTTGCCAACAAGTCGAATACGGCTTCAGATGAGGCAAGCACCTTTACCATGGCGCGCCCGGGCATGATGGTTGTCCGTGTCAGCGAGCAGGGCGTGCTAGGTGAGTCGACTGCGCGGCGGTTGGCGTTTGAGGTGAATGAGTGGGTTCGTGGAGGAAGCTTTCGTGTGGGCTTTTAAGCTCACGGTATGATGATGAAGATTTGCTGTCTTTCTTTTCAGAGTCAGTATGTAATGTCTTTTCGTTTTCCTTGATGTCTCTGGGTCTGCTTTTTCAGGTTTTTCTTTTCTTGGCGTTTTCCGAATTCCCGTCTTGTTTTGATTTTCTTGATATTTCCTTTGCAATGATTTCGTTTCCTTTGCTTTCCTTTCCTTTCCTTTTGTTCTTTTCTTTCTTGTCCTACGGGCGGGTTCTCGCGACACTTGCCCTGGTTTCTTCTATTGTTTCTTGTTTCTTGCTTCTTATGTTGTCTTACCTGGTTGGGAATCCGGTTACGGATATCATGTCTCGTTTTTCTTTATTTCTTGCCTTCTGATTTTGTTTTTTGGTTTCTTTTTTTTTTCTTTTTCTAATGTTAGAATCGGCCAAGCAGTGCTGAATATTGGATGCCCGGGCTTTTCTTTTTTTAAAGAGAAATCCAGAGGCATAGGAAGATGGTTGAAACTTACAAGCGCCGGCTCACGCCCAGTTTTTCTTTGGTATCAGTTTTAGTTTTGCTTTTTTTTATTGGGATATTCTTTTTTAATGATGAAGATGAAGGATAGGATGAAGAAATAAGATGATGGTTATGAATGCAAATATAAAGTTGTCAGCTTATTCATTGAAAGTCGGAGGAAATTTGACAAAGTAAAAGAAAACCAGTTTTTGAAATTACAATGTACTTGAGCAGAAACAAAGCTCGGGACAATGGAAGCAAGATAGTATATGAATGGCCAAGTCCAAACGCAGCACAATGAAGCAAGAAGAGGTGACGAGCAAAATGGAAAATGAGAAAGCTGTGAATTGGATCCGTGAAAGCATAGCAAAGCGGGAGCCATTGAAAAGCAAACAGAGATGCAGAGAAAATGGCGGTTGGACCTTTTGAGCAAGTAAGAGGAAGCTTGCGTTTAGTGTAACAAGATGGGGTTGAGTGAAGTGGTTGGTCAGCCGGTGCTGTAGATTTATTTGCCGCGCGTGAAGATTTTTTTTTTAGAGTACGCGATACTTCAATTTGACAAAGCAGAAATAATATATTTCTTTTAAAACGCTCAAGATAAAAGGCATCATGTGCAAGCTTGGTTGGAGCCCAAGCGGTCAACTTTGACGATGATCGCCGGCTTCGTTTGCTCCTTTCCTATTTCTTTCCCTTCACGCATGCACTAGGCCGAATACGTTTCTTTTTTTTTTGCATTTTCGTTATTCGTCTGTTTGCTAATCGAGACTTTCCTTCTTGCCTTTTGTCATTTCTTTCCTCTCATGTCCATTCTCTTTTTGTTTTTCTGTTATACTACTCCGTACATGCTTGGACTTGAAGAAGAGACAATAAAAAAAAAAAACAAAGAAAATAGAATCAGTCACCAATTTTATTACCCTTTGTCCGACGTTTTTGATAGGATGCTTTGTTCTATTTTTCAGTCTTGTCTCGTAGCCTATACCCTTCTTCTTCTTGTATGCACGTAAGAATTTATTCTCTAACATGGTTGAGCGGCACTGCAACTAGAGTAGAGTACTTGTAGAATTAAACAAAAAAGGCGTTGCCACACTAAACTCTGGCAACCCTATATCAAGTGTAACCCTACCGCTGGACTTGAGTAGCAGCGGAGATGGCAACCATGTTGGGAAACAAGGGAACACAGACGCTTGGCTCAAGCTTTTTGCCTCACCGTTTTTTTTTTCCACCCTCCATGATTTGTGGACAATGCGCATTTCATGTGCGACGCCTATTGCTTTTCATTCTTCCGACCGCTTAGAATCAGAGTCAGAAACTAGTCACTGGGCTAGCAGGACTGTACATAGTACTACTTGTACAACAAGCGGGTAACATAATCACGGCATTTCTCATCAAAGAACAGAACACGGACAGCAAACACGGAAGTTCTACAGAGCAATTGCCACCTCTATGAGGCGAAGTAGTGAAATATTCGAGGCTGGAAATTAGATATTGCAACCAAGATTAAGCCAGAAAGAAGGCTGAGTTGTCAATAGAATTACATATAGAATATGAAACCTGAACCTTGAATTATGCCCAAAGTACGACAAAATTTAAAGTGATACTACCGGAGTAATACGACATTGACAATGGATTCGTTTCTAGATTTCCATAGAAAGACTCGTCCAAAGTTTGGAATGCTACATCAGCCAAGGCCAGGAATAACAAAAAGAACAATGAAATGGTACAGGTGGGAGAACAAGTTAGGGTTAAGTAAGGGCCACGTGCAATTTGACTTTTGGGGAAAAATAAAATGAAGAAATAAATGTTGACGTTGACGAAAGAAGCAGCTTGCTTTAGTGGACAGGAAGGAAGGCTCGTCGTAATTGCATGCATAAGCGCCCTTTTGTACACAGTACTTACTTAACCCACTTGAGTACTTAGATTCCCGCTTAAGCTGCGCGCGTGTATATTTCGGAGAGAGCTTGATGCTTTACCTCAGGCGCTTGCTTTCTGGCTTACAGAGCTGGCAAGCTATCAGAGCAATAAGAAGACAGAACCTCAAGCCTTTGCGCCTTCAAGCGCCAGCATCCAAAAGCGCCATGCATGTTTCCCCCCCCCCCCCCCCCCC
>LKBB01000146.1:29303-41745 GCA_001513885.1 Thielaviopsis musarum
AAAAAAAAAAAAAAAAAAACAGGGCTTGAGAATCTTTGTGCAGGGCGTTCCGGATTTACAAATGCAAAGTTGAACCAAACTAGAAGTAAGAAATGACAGCGGCTGAAAGTAATCGTAAGCGCTGCATTGAAAATACCAGAAGTCAGCAGTGAGTTATGAATGCATTAAAGCATTCAAGTGTACTGAAAACCGGCAGGTTTTTCACCAAGCTTTTACTAAACGTCATTCTTCATTCTGTCATACCAATTGCGCACCCCTGACAAGTTTTTTTTTTTCTTTCTAATTCCTTTGTTTTTTTTTTGTTTACTATTCTGGCTTTTTTTTTTTTTTTTTTTTTTTTTGATACAGTACACCGCGCGGCCCCTCAAAGGCAAGGAACAAAAAAAAACATAGGAAGCACCGGCAATTCGAGCGGGATTAAAAGAAAAGACAAAGCCAGAGCACTATTTGGCGGCGCATCACGACGACATCTATTTCTACGTTGTGGTTTTGCTTCTTGGGAATTTCGCTACTTTTGCCGACAACCCACCGTCAAGCCAGCTAGCCAAGCCGAAGCTTCGCCTTGATGATAATGTTTGACAAAGGGGGATGAAGAAGTCTTTTCTGCCCTACAGAAAGACAAGTACTTTATTTTCCATGATATCTATTTACTAATTGCTTCTTTTTCTTGCTGCTTCTTGTCGTACATACTCTTATGCTTGTTACGAGAGAGCTTGCCCCCTTTCTTACCTGATCGATTTTCCGTTTCCGTCATATAATCACTATCAAGGCACATAAAAAAAAGAGAAGAAAAAACTTAAAGGGAAAAGCGAATAAACCGAAAAAAAAGAGGACAAGGAAAAAAGAAATAGTCAAGAGCAGGGAGGCTCGGGACGCTTTGCGATATGTCGGATAATGCGGCTGCGGCTCTAAAGGGCGCCTCGCTTGCCTTTTTTTCGTCGCCGGCTGCAGCTTCAGCTTCGGCCTCGGCTTCAACAGTGCCGCCGGAATCCCACCCAAGAAAAAAGCCGCCGCTGCCGCCGCTGCCGCCGCCAAAACCCAAGCCCAAGGCCAAGCTTAAGCCCAAGCCGAAAAAGCCGAGCACAAAGGCAGGTGCCCCGGTAGGCACCATCACTACTACTACTACTACTACTGCTACACCGACTGTCGTGCCTGCTTCTGACTCTGTTCCTGCATCGTTGCCGCCGCTGTCGCAAGAGGAAGCTGCGTTTTTTGCGTCGCAGGTGCAACCGCAGCTGCCGAAGCAGGAACCAAAGCAGCAGAAGGAACCAAAGCAGCAGAAGGAACCAAAACAGCAGAAGGGACCAAAGCAGCAAGTACAACAACAACAACAACAACAACAACAACAACAACAACAACAACAACAACAACAACAACAACAACAACAACAACAGCAACAACAACAACAACAGCAGCAGCAGCAGCAGGTGCAACAACGCCCACCGCCTCAGAAACAGCGCCCGCCACGTGACCCCAGCTCCATTGCAGCACTCCAGGCTGCCGTATTGAGCACATCCAGCGGTGGCGGCGGAACACGTACGCCCTCGCCCAGCAGGCAACACGCACTGCCGACCCGCGCCGCACTAAACGCCTTGCGTACCGGCTCTCCCAGTCCGTCAATCACAACTTTGTCAACGGTCGGCTCGGGCTCGGGCTCATTGCCGCCGCCGGCGCGAAGGCGCCAGCTATATGCCAATGGGAGCGTGGGGGACACGGTTTCGCCGTCGTATATTGCGGCGTCGCTGGCGGTGCATCGGGCGAATTCGCCAGTTCCGGCTCCGGCTCCGACTCCGGGGGTGGTTGCGCAACGGGGCGCATCGCCGTCGTCGAGTTCGTCGTCAAGTAGAACGCGGACAACAAAGAGAAGGCCGACGTCGATGGTGGTGTTGCCACGAGAGAGTACCTTGGCGATGAAGTCGCCATTGAGTGCATCATCATCAAGGGTTGCTGATGTGGGAGTGGACATGCCATCGTCATCTAGGACTGATCATCATAACGTTGACCCAATCAAGCGCCATTCTGTCGCTGTCCTTTCAAACCCACAGCCCAAGCCTACTGTTAGCAGTAGTACTGATGACTCAGTCTTTGCCAGACCACCACAACAAAGAGGCGCCCGTTTGCCTGCGCCGTCTTCATCCAAACTCGGCCCACCCATCACGCTTCAGCCCTCTCCTGCCGTTTTGGCTGCGCGTCACGTGAGCAGCCCCAGTCCCTCACACAGCCGTCCGCAAACGCCGGGCAGCAGCAGTAGCAGCGAAGAATCTCTTTCGATGCGTTCTGCTGACCAGGCTGAGCGGCTATCGCGCCAGATTGAGCAATTGGTATCTCCGCCACCACAGCGCAAATCCACTCGGTCAATGTCATCATCGACTGCAAGAGCCCAGGACAGCCACCAACAAACACCGACAGTTGGGAACCATCACGAAGAACTAGTACTTCAAAGCCGGCGCGAGAAATACACCCACTCGCACACACACAACGACGACGACGACGACGACGCTTCGTCCGATGATAGTTTTGTCTCGGCTTCCTCGACGCAAATTAGCCCTGCCACTTCGCCCACGCGTGGCGGCAGTTCACTGAATCAGCACCGCACCGCCTTTTCCGTGAGCAGCATGCACAGCTCGCCCGCACCGACTATCCGTCGCACATACACCGGCACTCTTGTTGCCGAGCCCACCTCCAAAGCTGCGGCGGCGTCCTCGGGCTCCATATCACTCACCTCCCTGACCAACGCCATGCTCGCCTCGGCCCTTGCCACGCAGCGCCTTACTCCCAACGCCACCGGCTCCAGCGCCCCCTTACCTAGCTCCTCCTCGCCCTCCGTGCGCCCCCAGCAGCCAGCCACGATTGGCGTGAAACCCGCACACATGCGAACCACTCTGCGCACCGACCCCAAGCGTCACGAGACCGACAAGAATAGTGCCGAACGCCGCCGCAAGCGCCACACGCTGACCAAGCTCGGCGCCAAGGGCAAACACCGCCACCACGAAGGCTCACGCAAGCGCTGGCGCGAGGAAATCACAGAGCGCGAGCGTAAGCGCTACGAGGCCTTGTGGGCGAGTAATCGCGGGCGCTATCTCGTCGATGCCGAGCCGCCGCCGCAGATGACACCCGCCGAGACGGCCGCGTCGATTGCCGGTACGCATCGCCGGGGATCTACACAGCGTCCGAGCAACAGCAACAGCAACATCAGCGGCGACAAACTGGCCGACAAACTGGCCGACAAACTGGCCGACGAGAATGCCCCCGAAATCGTAGATGATCCGCGCGATCTAGTGGCCAACGTGGTGGTGCGCGAGCTGTGGAAGAGATCGCGGCTGCCGCTGGACGAGTTGGCCGAGGTGTGGGATTTGGTTGATCGCCACGTTCGCGGGGCGCTGAATAAGGAGGAGTTTGTGGTCGGCATGTGGCTGATTGATCAGCGGCTCAAGGGCCGCAAGATTCCGCAGAGAGTACAAAAGAGCGTCTGGGATACGGCACGGGCGGTGTGGGTTAAGCCGGTCCATCAGGGCTCTCACCACCATCACCATCACGGTCACATTCATCGCCATTAGAAATGGTGTCGTGGCTTCATCGGCTCTTAACTTTTAAATTAATGTCTATTTAACGTCATGTCTGAACTAATCCATTTCCATAGAGTATAGAAACAACAGCTACAAGCTCTTCTTCTTGGGGCCAACACTGGCTATATATATTAATATTACAATTATATCTATCTAAACATTATAACCAAAGCGTTTTATCCGGGTTAAAGTCGTGCGTCGCATCCGTTTTAGACTTGCGACCAAATCCATCATTGTTTTCAGGAAACACATATCCACGCTGGTTAGACAGCACCGTCGTCTTGCCGATACCAATGGTGTTGGAGTAATGTGTGTGTCCGTGAACCCAGCCGAAGACGCCCTTTAGGTTTATCGTCCCGCTACGCATTAGCTCCGTAGCAAAAGCGCAGCTCACTGACGACCCGGCCTTGTCAGGTGCCGAAGTTCCCTCAACAGTAGGGGCGTGGTGCGTGATTACCAGAATCTTGTCGTCTGGCTTAAGCGCCGGCGCAATAAAAGCAAGCTCTTCCTGCAGCCATCTTCGATCACTTTTGTGGCGCTTGTTATGCGCCTCCACAGTCCAGTCGCTAATCTTCTTAAAGTCAGAGACCTTGGACTCTACTTGCTGGGCGTCGGTAGACGGGATATGGGACCACAGAGTACACCCGAGAATGTGAATGTGGCGCTTTTGTCTCGGATTCGTCGAGGTGGGGCTCGGTAGCGAGAGCACATGGCGGCCCTGCTGAAGAAGAAAAACGTTGGAGCCGGCACTCTTGACGACCTCGTGCGCACGACTTAGGCCATCCGTGTGAGACACACCAAAGAATTCGTGGTTTCCCAGCACAAAAAAGACTTTATCAAAGCGTTTTGCTTGTGCCGTCAAAAACGAACACAGCAGAGGGCTCTCAATGTAGCCGATGTCGCCAGCCAAAATCAGATATGGCGCTGTTGGCTGGAATTCGAAGCTGAGGTATTGAGCACACAGCTCAAGATGAAGATCTGACATGTACTGAAAGGCGCATCGTGATGGATCGACAGTAGTTATATCTGGGCGGCCAGAGCCAAATATGGCAGATTTGACACCACTGGCAAGAGATGAAAGCATGGTTGTGACAGACAGATAGGCAAACAAGCAAACAAACAACAAGCGAATCGACAATGGGCAGGTCTGTATGAGAAATGTTTGGTGGCAGAAGTTGGATGAAAGCCAGTTTGGTGGTGTGAAGGTGAAATGTCGAAAAGTGAAAAGGGAGAAGAAAAGGGAGAAGAAAAGGGAGAAGAAAAGGAAGAAGAAAAGGAAGAAGAAAAGGAAGATGAAAAATGAGGGAAACAAAAAATAAACAGAGCAAAAACAAGCAAATCAAGCAAATCAAATCAAAACATTAGCAGGCGAAGAAGGAAAGAGAGGTGGAACAGAAAGGCGGGAAAAACATGAAGGTGTGTTAAATGACAACCCCCAAAGGTGTGTTGTTTCCAGATAATTAAAAGGCTGTGCTAAGGCAGGCGCACTTCAATCTTTTTATTTTTATTCTTTCTATTTTTTTTCTGTCCTTTTTTTGTTGGCGGCTGGAAATGGCTGAATAAGGCGATGGATAGAATAAAACGGTGGTCGTCAGTCAGTCAAGTCAGCTTTCTCAACTATGTAATTTCACTGCTCCCCCCATGTCGTCCCGCAGTCGCCGGCAGTCGAAAAAAAAAAAGAAGAAAAAAAAAGAAACGAAACGGTGTGTGCTTTAGCCTTATTCGGACAGCTCTTCTGGGAAGTGCCGCTGTCGGATTCTAAGCTCAAGCTTCTTCAAGCAAAAAGGGGAGGGGGTTTGACTGGTTTGGCTCTGGCTGGCTTGGTGTCACACGACACAAATTAGTTGCATGTGTGTTTGGTGGGGAATGAACCCTGAGCTTGACTTTGTCGACTGAGGCCTGTGCCTCCATGTCTGTGTCTGTCTGTACCTTTGTTGCTGCCAGAAAGGGTCTTTATTAATGTTCTTCCTTTAGTGCAACACTGTACAGCTAACGACATCATATAAAACAGTGTCGAGGTCGTGGTCGAGAAGCGGAGTAGAGGGGAACTTGAACATCCCGAATGACAGAGTTTATTTACTCCTCCCACCACCACACTACGATTTCTTGAAGCAGTGCGTGAAAGGCCTTGTGTACAGACAGTAACAGCAGCCAATATGCGTAGAAGAATAGGCTGCAAGCCCCCAATAGTAAACTGAATTCAGTTGGAGGCATCGAGAAGCCCGAACGTTGGCCTGTAAGAACCAAAAAAAAAGAAAAAAAAAGAAAAAAAAAGAAAAAAAAGAAAAAAAAGAAAAAAAAAGAAAAAAAAAGAAAAAAAAGAAATCTGGCAAACCCAAAGGACTAAAGCTGCAAACTCCAGAAACTTTAGACGAAAGAAATAAACAAACAAAAAAAAGCACAACCCTCCAAATTAATTAGCATATATTGGTATTGCCAAGCAGCCCATTTGCTGGATATATCTGCCGTAAAACTTGTAACTTCTACGTAAAAATCGGCGAGGCTTCAGATAAAATATATTTTCTGGTTGTGACTTCCAAAAGCTCCACTTCGTGCCCCTCAATTTTCGTCGACAACAACACCTTATAAGGAAAGCACCCACCTGCCACTTATAAGTGGCAGTTGCACTTAGAGCGGTCTGTTCATACCTTCCGGCTTAGAGCTTGATAGAGTCAGAGTCAACGCAACTATGAATCACTTGACTCTTTCACGACAATAGCAACACCATTCGTTCTGTTTATTGAGCACAGCATTCGTTTTTTCTTCTTGCTGCCTTTTTCCCGATTCGACAACGCCATACGTTCTCTTGTTTACGACTTTGTTGTTTATCCCAGAGCTTTGCTGCTTAATCTGGTCTCTCTCTCTTTCTCTACGTTGCTCTTCTTCTTCATCTCTCTTTTCTAATTTCTTCCTTTCTTCTCTTTCTTTTCTTCTCTTCTTCTCTTTCTTTTCCTCCTTTCTTCTCTTTCTTTTCCTCCTTTCTTCATCACTTACGACCATTTCGATTCGATTTTATCTTCAGTTTACCAAACCAACTTGCGCCAAAATTTGCGAAAATGTCACAAGAATCCCGATCAAGACCACCGCTCACGACTGCCATCGTGGGCACTATCTGCGTTTGTGTGCTGTTTATGTTACGCACCTTTCTCCTGAGCGTCTCATTCATGTTTAAGTATGTAATTGAGTACCTCAGTTACAGACTTGGCAAAATCGAGGAAGACAAGACCTTTTCGGACTATCAGCAGCGTATGAAGCGCCTTGAGACCGAGAAGCAGATCAAGGCTGCCCAGGAACTTCTTCTGGCCCAGGAGAAGACCCAAGATCTTGCCGCCAAAGAGGCCGACGTGGAAGTCCCCAAGCAGGGCAACGAGGAAGCTGTTTCCGAAAACAAAGCTGATCTGTCCATCCCCGAGGAAAAGCCTGTTGACGAGTCTGAAGCTAGAAAGCCCGAAAAGAAGCTGCAGACGATTGCCAAAGTTGTCTCAGTCGAGGCCGACACTTGCAAGGACCTTCCCGAGAAGACTGCAGCAGAGACTGCTAAAGACTCTGGGCCCGTCCCTGAGGTTCAGCCCGAAGATCATCCCCCCTTTGTCTCTATCGGGCCCTACGATGTGCCCAAGATCCACTCTGTCCCTGTCGACACCCCCCTTATTCCTGCCCCCGCTGAGCAGCTTTCCCTAGAAGTATCTGAGGATAAGAAGCTCGAGGTTAAGACTCGGTTCAAGAATAAGAAGAGACGTGCCAAGGGCTCCAAGGCTCACAAGCGTGGTGCCAACTCAGAGGTCAGTGAAAGTGAAAGCGAAAGCGACGAAAGCGACGATTCCGATGAAGAAGATGAAAGTAGTGACGAAGACGACTCCGATGAAGCCGATGAGGGTGCTCCCGATGAAGTCAACGAGGAGTCTCTTGATGAGCCCGAAGGAGGTACGCTTGATGAAAACGAAAAGGCTGTTTTTGATGCCCCTAGGGAAAATGAAGTTGATTTTTGCGATGAGAACGAGAACCCCGATAACATCCAGCAGCCTGCACTCAAAGAAGCCGAAGATATCTCTCTTGATGGGAGTAGCGAGGATGACCTTGATGATGAAGCCAAAGACCACATTCTCGATAACCCCGAAGAGCAGTATCTCGACGGAATTAAAGAGGACATTCTCAATGAACCCGAAGAGCAATTTCTCGAGCACGTTGAAGATGGTGGTGTTGTCAAAGAGGACATCCTCAATGAACCCGAAGAGAAATCTCTCGAGCACTTTGAAGATGGCGGTGTTGGTGTCAAAGAGGAAGTCCCCGGCGATGTCAAACAAGATGATTCCCCTGTTCAGATTGGAGATGGCGAACACGACGAAAATAACGTGCTGGAAGAGGAATCATCCGAGTCCAGCGAAAGTGAGACGGAGACAGATAGCGACTCTGAAGATGCGATCACTAACATCCTACAACCCCAGGCGAAGATGACTGAGAAAAGTGCCCCCCGGGAAGTCCCGGAAGAGTCAAAGACCCTTCAAGAGTCCAAGGCCCCAGAAGATCCCAGTGCTCGTGAGTTGCTATTTGATTTTGATGATCTTCCACACGAAACTAAGAGTTTTCCCGAAGAAGGAAATGAAAAGCCCTTGGGTAAAGTTGAGCATCTGGTGGCCGAATTTGAAGACAAGTACGCCGGCTATTTTAAGATGACCATACCGGCTTTCCAGTCCATTGAGCCTGAAGAGTCCACGCATGACAAGGCTGTGACCGACCAGCCTGTAAGTTAAAGCTTTTGTGCCTGTTGATCTTGGCCAATAACTAATATCATCGTAAGCAGGAAACCCATGACGTCCCCGATCACTCCGCTAGCCAAGATAACTCGGATGAACTCGATAACGAGTGCCCCCAAAAGCTCGCCGTGACCCAAGTTCGTCATGAGCAAGTTATTCCGAGCTCTGACCTTCAAAGCATGGAAAATATGCTCGGAAAGCCTTGCGAGTCGAGCGTGGCGGGCTGTGTTCTCGGTTTCGAAGCTGCGGAGCCAGAGCACGACGTCAATCCCCCCCATCGCGATGCGGATTCTTCGATCCCTGGGCCCTCCAAGCTCTCGATTTACCCAGCCTACGAATTTGAAAAATTAAGCTTTGAGCCTGGGCACGACGGTCCTGCTGAAATCTCCTCGCTTGATGTCGACGATGACGAGTTCAACTTTCTATTTGCGGAACCCTCCGCAAACATAGGTACCGCCAAGAATGTCCAGGAAAACTCGTGCGATTCTCTGTTTGCTGGAGAGCTCCCTGACACTCAGCAATATGATGAGCACGAGTTTACCGACGAAGAGATTTTTGCCGATAAGTCTGCACATGGTCCCGCCCCCCAAGAGCAAGATGGGCATGCCGTTGAGCTGGTCATGTCGAGTCAAGTGAGCACTGAAGAGGTCGCTCCTACTGACTCGGCCGGTGCTCAAGAGGAAGCCATGGGTGAAGAAATTTGCCCCGAAGTTAATGCTGGCGATCAAGGACTTGCTCATGCCTCACCCCTTCCTGTCGAGATTTTTCCGGCTTTCCAGGCCCCTTCCCCCGTCGCTGAAGCGCCTGGAGAGCGTGACGGCGTTGTTTTCCCGGGTCCTCAGCCTTGGGGTTCGGAAACGATTTGCCCCGAGGAGGATGCGGTTTGCGGCCACTCAAATGCCAATGGTAAGTCCCAAGTCGATTCTTGGCACAATCTATTTGATTTCAACATTGTGACTAACTTTTGTTTTCAAAGTCCTTGTCGGCCCCCAGATCGACTCTGAGGATCAACCCGCAACCGAGCCTGAGTCGATGGCCCAGGTTGATTTCAAGGAGGGCCCCGAAGACAATTTCGAAGCCGGCGAGCCCTTGGACAGCTCCAAGTCTGAGACTAAGGATCAGCCTCAGCCCGAAAAGTCCCAGAATGCCTCTGTTGCTGTTGCTGAGTCTCACGACTTGGACGCTGAAGCCTCCATTGTCGAGGGTACGTCTCTTTTGCCCGCTAAGATCGAGGGTACATTTCTGTTGCCTGCTAAGATCGAGGAGAAAACCTCCGGCCCCACAGTCGAAACGGCTGATACGTCGGTGGGTGAAAAGCCGACCCCCGACACTCTCGATCTGAACAAGGCGTCCACAACTGCTTTCGACGCCGACACCGCCGATACCTCCTTCGTTACTGCCAATGACATCGAGGGGTACGGCAGCGACGATGAAGCCGACGAAGATGGAGCTGTTGCCGATGAAGAGGACAAGGCTCAAGTCCACGTGAGTCATGACACTGGGTCCTTTTTTGGACAGCCCAGTGTTATGCCTGCGCCCTTCCAAGGAGAGTTCTTCGCGTCTCCGCTTATTCCAGGTCGCTATGTTCAATCGGACACTGAAGAGCTAGACGCGTACATGATGGAGCTCCCACCTGCTGAGTCCGAGGAAAACCAGCCCCCTCACAATTCTGACCAAGTTGAGGATGAGGTTGAAGTTCCCGAAAGCGACGGGGTTGATATTTCAACCCAGGAGGTCACTGAGCACCAGGAAACTCTAGTTCCTGAGACACATGATGCTCCGCCTGTTGAGCAAGAGCCGGTAAAGCCACAGACTGTCGAGGAGGACATCATCGAGGAGGCAACCACCAGTAACGATACTGCCAACAAGGACTGCGCCGACAAGAACGCTGTGGATAAAGATCCCGCAGCCGACGATAATGTTACCGCTAAGGAAACTGCGGCCGACAAGGGAGACCACGCTGCCAAGGACAACCCGATCGAAGATGCCTCTGGCCCGAAGACCATCACCGTGGGTACAGAAAGTATCATCCCAGCGGTGGATCTTCTCAAGAAGGAGGAAGTCTCCGCTGAAGAAATACCCGAGGTTGGTGTCACAGCAGATGGCACCGAGAATGAGAATCTTGCCGCGACGAAAGATGTTGCCGACGAGAAGGACGTTGGGGCTAACAGTGGCTTCGTCGAGGAGAAGTGCGATATATCCTTAGCCAAGGAAAAGGTCGCCAAGGTCGAGATCTCTTCTCCCGAGACGATCCCAGAAGAGTATGCCCCGGAGAAAACCCCAGAAAGACAAGTTTCGCCCAAGTCGTCGCATGGCTCGCGTACCAAGTCTGACCGCAAGGGCAAGCAGCGGGTGCAGACCAGCAGCCAAAGCCCCACGAGACGGCAGATCTGGGAGGTGTGCCCTCCCCAGCCCAAGTCGAACGACGAGAATAAGCAAATTGTGGCGACACGGGCTGCTAAAAAAGATCCGGAGTGGGCCTGCGATACCCGAAGAATGTTTATTGAGCAGCGCCGCGACTTCATCGACGAGAAGGGACGGATGATGACGTACTCGTTCTAGTTGAACGGTAACGCATCCCGCAACAGGGTCGGAAGCTCAAGCAAGCAAAAGCCCCTACTGGATCAAGAATGTAAGTAATCACTGTTTTCTTTTATTATTCTTTTTTACACGTGGAAGAGCTAACATTTTATCAGACAATGGTGCAATTGCTAGCCTCGATGGCCAGCACCACAAGGAGCACGGAGATCCCTTTGACTATAGTGCCTTCAACGCCAGTACCAAGTGCGCTTTTGAGTCAGCGCACGAGAAGTCTGAGGATCTTTCAGAACGGTTACGCAAGATTGACCAGGCAGTAAGAGATCAACGGCTCAAGGAACACAAAGAGGAGGAGGCCATGCGTGCCCAAAAACGGGCGGCAAAGCGTGAGCTCAAGGCAAAGCCGAAGCCTGAACTTGAGCCTGAGCTCAAAGGTCCTTCGTCGTCGGAGGATGACAATTCGGATGTGTCAATGTTGTCTGCTGCTGCGTGTGTCGACGGTTCGACCAACGGCAAAAGCAGACGCAAAGCTTCGATTTCTCCGCGTCGGCCAGGGCAAAAATCTTGTAAGTTGTGCAGAGTATTATCTCATAAATAAGAGGCTAACAATTATTTAGTGACCGCCATCAGAACACTCTCGGAGAGCGATGGAGCCCGCGTAACAATATGCCGCAACGGATCTATCCTGAAAGAAGGCTACCGGGTCCAGTTCAATGAAGAAGCTGCCATGACTCTTGTGGCCAAGAACAAATTTGCACTGAGAGTTCCCAAAGTCCTTGACGGCTTTTACGGCAAAAAGGGCCAGCTCTACATGACGCACATGCCAGGCTACCCTCTTGAGAGACAATGGGAATTGTACAGCTCGGCGACCAAGAAGCATGTTTGTAAAGAGATCTGGAAGGTTGTCATGGAGCTCCGTGCAATCAAGCGGCCCCCTGGCCATTTCCGAGACGAAATGTATGTGGCAGTGGACGGAAACCCCGTCCACGATCCGCTTATTGGCTCACGCGATGATCCGGCACCGAAGCTCATCAACGACCAAATCCTGCGCGACCGCATCGAGAGTCGCTTCCGCAAGGCCATTGGCCGGGACAAGAAAAAGGTCCCCAAGAGTTTGGGTCTGCCGGTCTGCAAGAAGTCAGTCTTTACGCACGGAGACATTTCGCCGCACAACATATTGGTCAACAAGGAGGGAGAGATTAAGGCGATTCTGGACTGGGAGTGTGCGGGATGGTACCCCGATTACTGGGAGCTGTCCAAGATGATGAGCTCGTTGAACGGCTCAGAGTGGCGGAAGTACATGTTGAAGACTTGCCCTCTAGACAAGGAGTGGGATTTAACCGGGATTCGGCTGGCTCGGAAGGTGTTGGGTTGATTGGGGTTTTGCATTGGTTATTTTTTTGTTTTGTGTTTTTGCTGTTCCTTTGATTTATCACCCTAGATTGGACACTCGATGATATTTTATTTCAATTTGCTATTTCTTGTACCTGGTATGTCTTGTTTGTAACAATCCATGCCTTGATTTGTATGATATTGATGTGATGATGGTTGAGGCGGACCTTTTTTTTTTTTTTTTTTTTTTTT
>LKBB01000146.1:42564-66007 GCA_001513885.1 Thielaviopsis musarum
CCCCCCTGGTGAAACCGGGATATCAACTTCTTGTCTACGAGGAAGCTTGTCAGAGCTCCGTCTTCGAGTTTAGTTGTTTCGTATAAAAGGTTGAATGTTTTTCCCCATGGCCGAGTTCAAGGTCTACTAAGTTGTCTTTGAACCCTTGGGTCCCTTTTTTTTTCTTTTCTTTTTCTTCATCCAGGTAACAAGGTCTTGCTGTATACAAGCAACGATAAAATGCTGCATATATTTATCAACCTGGCAGGCTGTCGCGTAAACCCGGATTCGAGGAAACATGACAAGGAAAGTTCCCAATGCAGTCTTATCTTTTGACGGGGGAAAGCTTATTTTTTGATTGGTACTTGTACCATGGTCTTCGTGGGCGGTGGGTGATGGTTTGAGGTCAGGGTTATGTCCAGGTGGTATCCAGTTTGTAGTCATGTTTATCATTTCAGGAGATGGTTCAGGATACAGCGTGTGCTGTAAGGCAAATATGTATCTCCCTTCAAGTAGAGCTCTAGTTCCCCTACAAAGTGACCGACCATCATCATCAAACCACCTGCGTCTCACCCCCTCTGCCATGTTACCTTTTATGTTAATTCTTACCCTGTATCTGAGGATTAGACTAACCCATCCAATCCCACAACACTTCATTAAACCGGAAAGCTGCATGGCGGATATGACAAACTAAGAGGACTCATAGACGAAGAAGGAAGATGGAGTTGCATTCTGAATACGCACGAAGAAACTGTGAGGATCATACTCCCTTGAGTGACTGTATCAGAGAATAAAGAATAAAAAAATAAAGAATAAAGAATAAAGAATAAAGAATAAAGAATAAAGAATAAAGAATTAAAGAATAAAAGAATAAAAGAGTAAAAACGACAAATTTCGGCAGTGCAACTCCGATAAAAACCGGAGTCACAAATCTCTTTCCACACTGAACCCTTATTGAAACCCTTTGACGTCAAAAAAAGAGAAAAGGGGGGGGGGGGCAGCAAGTCAAGCCCCCAAAGACCTAAACCTGCAATACCTATAACGTAACAAGATGAATTTTCTTCTTGACTTGCAGGACGAGTACGTGTTTTCCAACCAAACAAGCTACGGCCCTATTTTTGAACAAAGTTTTTCTAAAGGCCTCTCGTACCCGTTCCATTACAAATCGCCGAGGCAGGTATCGATCGTCTCTTTTTGTGTTGTGTGTCGTAATTTACCCAAGCCTCTTTTTTTTTTTTTTTTTTTTTCTTCACCGGAGCCCAAATCGAGCCTTGTTCTGGGCACTAGTACGTACCTACTAGTACTTACTCATAGCGCCTGCGATGTCGCCGCTACTCTATATTGTGGCTTTCGTCCGAGCCGAGCTTTAGCTTGGGCGTTTTTTGTTGTGGTTATTAACCCTAGTTGAATAGTATAACCCTGGAGACTACTTGAACCAACCCGGATAATCCGGAAGCAGCCGCTTAGATCTTAAAACTCCTATATCTTCTTGTCAGCTCGGCTGGAATGTTGTTGAGTGAGGTGAAATAACCTGCTCTCTCTCCATATCCTAGATTATCGAGGTTAAACAGAGCACGACAGAGTGTGGTAGGGCATGGCCATCATTCGCCCCATCTACAAGTAGATACTACTTACTACACACGCCTCATAGAGTCATAGATTAAGAGACAACAAGAATTAATATGTAACAAGTATTTAGATTCAATGATAATTGAATTTGCCTACCGCGCACTATAGCAGCAGCAGAAAATGAGAAAATAGCTAATAAATACAAAAGACTGCTCAGGACAAGGCTATGTACAAAAGTCTAGAAAAACACTAAATGTAGATGTTATGGAGTTCTTGAGTAAACTCTCAAAAAGAAAAATAGGCAAAAAAAAAATAAAACTCCAGGTGAAAATGCCGTCGCATGAATGGATATCCCAACGCAATAGAAAAACGTAGAAAAAAAAAGACAGCGCAAGATGAAAAAAAAAAAAAAAGAAAAGGGCAAAGAAGAATAAATGCAAAAAATGGTATGTGCAAATGATGTAGCCAATGAATCAAAAGAGAGAAAAAAAGAAAAAAAAGAAAAAAAAAAAAGAGGATAACAGGAAACAAAGCGCTGGGCTTCTGTTGCGTCGCCGAGAATGCGTGACTTAATGTTGGTGTGTGCGTGTTGTAAAAATATGTAGCCAGGTGGAAACCAAGACGTAAGAGCGTAGTAAAAGAGAGGTAATAGAAAAGAGGCAGTTGGCGTCAAAAGGCAGAATTTGTCGGTTCGTCTAGTGGTTCGTCTAGTAAGACTTGCTTTTTAATGCCCAACGTTCCAAGAAAAAAAAGAAAAGAAAAAAAAAAAAGAAAAGCTAAAAAAAAAAAGCAAAAGAAAATCATACAAGTCGTCAACTGCTCACAAAGAAACAGTGGTAGCGTAGTTTGCCACAACAGGAATCCACCGCTCAGGCACGCCGTCTATCGACACGTCACACGCTCTGTTGGGCTTTCTAGGCGGCAGCGCCCAGCGGGCCCGCCCGGGCATCGACTCGTCGAGCTTGCCACTGCGGCGCATCGCCATTTCCAGTACCGCCACACGGATAAAGTCGGGGTTTTCGCGCATCTCGCGCTGGCGCATGGTGCCGGGCGGGCTGGCAAACGACTTTTGGCTGGGCGACTGTGCCGGCGGCTGGTGAGACGGGCTGGAGCTGGACGTGGCCGACGCAGATGACGATGACGTGGCGCCAGAGCTGGCCCGCGAGCCGGCGCGCGACTTGTACACCTTGTACGTCTGCATCTGGATCGACGCAGTGTATGACCGGTGCGGGGCTTGCATGGCGGTGACGGCGGCGGCAGCGGCGGCGGCGGTCGGACGGGCGTCCATGGGCGCAGTGGTCATGGGGTTAAGGTAGCGGCGCAGAGCGGCAGAGGGCTCCTCCTCGAGAACCGGCGGGCGGCGTTCATCAGTAAACGGAACCTTGGGATCAATGGTGAGAATCGAGCGCGTCAGAAAGTCGTCGGGCGGGATCGACGAGAAGTTGATGGCCGAGATGCTCTTGGCAGCGTTCTTGATGGCTCGCAGCGAGGCCGTCAGGTTCGACTTGAAGGCCGACTTGACCAGGCTGGGAAACGGGCTGCTGCCAGAAGACTCGCTCTGCTCCTCACACTCCTCGTCGTCGTTGAGGTCAAACACACGGAAGTCCAGTTCGTCGACATTAACCGTCTTGGACAGAGGGTGCATCTCAGGCTCGCCGGTGGGCGAAGAGACAGGCTCCAGACACGGCCGCATCGGGCCCTTTCTGACCTTGCGCGAGCGAGGCCGAGGAGACGAGTTGCTGTAGACATCCCACGAGCCAACAGAAGAGGGCGTTCCGTAGGTGTAAGAATCAGCCAGAGAAGGCATAGACTCGACAGAAACAGTACGAGGGCCCAGAATGGAACCAACGTCACTGTCCGAAACAGAAACTGGGGAATCCAGTTCGCAATCCAGCTCATCCGGAGGAAGAAGCAGCATATCAAGCGGGCTCTTGCTCAGCTTGAAGCTGAGCTCCGTGTCAGTGACACGGTCCATGATGGAGTTGACAGTCAGAGGAAGATCCTTCTCCAATAATGACTGGCGCTGGCTGCCCTTGCGGCGAGGCTTGGGAATATCAGTCATGGCCAGCAGAGCCATGACCGACGGAGGCACAGAGTCAGGCGAGCGCACATCCTGGGGACGTGAGCGGCGCTGGCGTTGGCGCTGGCTGATGGAAGACTGGCGCTTGACAGGCTCTTCACCGCGGCCGTGGGCCTTGGTGGGAATCTGGACGGGGCCAGCCGTGGCAGACGAGCGAGCAGACGACTTCATCATGAGAATGGGCTGCGCCATGGGCTGGACAGAGCTTATGGCAGTCATCTTGTCAGAGGAAGAGTCGTGGAAAGTTTGCAGAGAAGGCGTTGAAGACACAGCAGGAGGGGACTCCGGTTGACGGCTGTTATCATACTTGTTTCTCCACCACTTGCTAAAAGGAGAGGATGTTGAAGCCGTAGTCGAAGATGAGACAGGATGTCTCTGTGGAGAGTATATCGAAGAAGGTGGTGACGAGTAGGTGTAAGTCGGTGTTGAAGGCGAACTCGACGGCGAAGAAACTGAAGAAGAAGAAGAAGAAGAAGAAGAAACAAAGAGGGCAGAATTAGATTGTAACGGTTGCCGTTGAGACTGTGAAGAATTAAAGTGTCGAGAGTTGATACTATTAGGACTAGAAAATTGTTGTGCTGGTTGTTGTTGAAGTGAACTTTGGCGATTGTAGTGTACAAAAGAACTGGCAGACATCATCGTAACAAAAAGCAGGACATTGCCCAGTCTATATAAGACGAGATGAGACGGAATCAAGCCAAAGCAGGGCCGCCAGGTAGTGGAAACAAGGTAGCGTGCCTGGCTGTGGAGGCAAAGTGGAGGGCGTCGGCCAAGTATCTGGCGGTAAAATATTGATTAAATGGTTCGCTTCGTTTTTTTTTTTTTTTCGTGCGTTGGGCTTTTTTTTTTTTTTCCCTCTGCTGCAAGAAAAGAAAATGACTAGGTTATCGCTCTTTTCAGCAGGTGGCCGGCCGATAAAGCAAAAAAGCGTAAAGCAATGACAGCGGTGTCAGCGATGTTACAGCGTGGTAATCTTTAGGCGGAGGGCCAGCAAAATGCCGTAGCGCTTTCTCGCTGTATTCCTTCAAAAGGTAAAGAAAAAAGGAAAGAAAAAAAGAAAAAAAAAACCACAAGGATAAAGAATAAAGCGTTAGTTGCAGCGTAGCGTGGGCGTATCTACGGTAAAGTATGACTGATAGCAAGGGGGTGGCCGTAGACCAGGGCCAACTTCGGTTTCGACCTTCTATTTTTTTGGGGCTTTTTCTTTTCTTCCACAATCGCTAGGCTGTCGTGTGAGAAGCAAGACGTTGCTAATTTAATCGAGGCGAGCCAAAGAAAGAATACAAAGATCCCAGATCCCAGGTAAGCAAGAAAAGCAAAAGCCAATGCAAGTGCAACTCTGTAACTCGTCTTCTGCAAAAACGGTTGGTTTGTGGGCTTTTCTTGTACGTAACTCAAATCCCAACTTGGCTTATGACGGTGTTGTCCGGGGTGGTCCCTGGCAGGGATGCTGCGTTGCTTGTTTTCACACAAAGACTCAGAATTCAGACTTTCCAGACGGAGTGCTGTACTTGATCGAGAATTAAGAAGCACGACCAACGAAGCTGGCGCGAAAAAAAAAAAGAAAAGAAAAAAAAAAGGGCTCTGGGGAAATAAAAGAGGGCGTGGAGCCAGCAAAATAATGACGAATGACCAGCTTGCCCCAGACTTGAGATTCCCAGAGGCCGAATTGATTGAAATAAGAGCGGATCGAGAAGGAAAAAAAAAGAAAAAAAAGAAAAAAAAAAAGCAAACAGTCAAGATAGGAAATATAACTGTAGCAAGTTTGGCGCGATAAATCGGCCAAAGATTGGGAGCTGATATATATTGGTTGAAAAACGAGCGATGAGGATTGGTCTCGTGCGTGAGAAGCGGAGGTCGACAATCAGGATTAAGACAGTATCGCAGCTCGATATGGCAGCTGTCGGGTTTTGAATGAAGCTCGAATCTGCTTAGGTCGGCGTGGTTGGGTCTCGGCAGTACGTAGACTTATGTACTTATGTTACGGGTGGCGATGGTTCATACAGTAAATGGGGTTTGTCTAGAACACGACGTTAGCTTATAAGTCAAACAATAGTCAGGTGTACTGCCATATTGAGCCAAGGACAAAGCGAAGACGAAGCAATGACGATAATGAGCATACCGGTGCAAGAAATAAGAAGTGAGTTGTGGACTGAAGCTATAACAGTTTGTTGAGGAATTGAATGGGCCAAAGGGCAGAATTAAAGCGAAGCGCGCTGTTGATAAGAGCTGGCGATGTGGAGGCGATAAGCACTTGATAAAAAATGAGGCGATAAAAGCGACAGCGATGACGGCGAAAATACAGGAAACTTTTGATGATGCGAAGAAATGCCAAAATGAAAGAAATGAAGAACAGAAAAAATGGAATTAAAAATTAAGGAGAAGAATAATCATTAAAAAAAAAAGAAGGCGTTACTGGTGCTAACTAAGAAACCGGAAAGTGCTTAATAGTGAGTAGTACTTGTGCATTTGGTAGCAGGCTATGCTGGGCAAAGACAAGACAAGGCAAGACAGGTACTATCTATACAACCATACATTTGTTGGTTTGGTTGGTTGGGCAGCAGGCAGGCAGGCAGACAGAGATTAGAGATTGTAGATAGGAAATCACTCCAGGTTACCAGGGAAGATAAGTACGACTACAACTACGACCAAGTGCCTCTCAGGTATAACCAAGCCTATGCTAAGAAACTTCCCCCGATCGAGGCGCGAAACACAGCGGCAGAGTGCGAAATATATATATATATATATTTTTTTTTTGGTTCCGACTATTGGGCAGGCTGGCAAATAACGTGAAAAGCTACAGAGAATATACTCTGTAGAGAGGGAAGGGGGGATAGAGAGAGAGGGAGGGAGAGACCGGGGAACTGGAAGCTTAGAGTTACGTTGAAGTCGATTATGTAGCAGCAGAAGCAAGCCAGATCAAAGTTCAAGAGGGGGTAAGAGGAGTACAATAGATGAGGACACAATAGATGAGGGGAAGGGAGCTTCGGAACTTCTATTACTAGTACTACAAGATTAAGAGGCCGATGGCAGACAGACGGCGCGTTTTTTGTAACTCCCATTTTCATAGATGTACGGAGTATATTTACAGACTATTAAACTCTTTTAATTGCTATTGAATTAAATTCAAGTACTTTGTACATGAATTAAGCAACCGAACGTGTAAACGAGGTGAAAACAAAAAAAAAAAAAACAAAGCGGCGGCACCGATAAATCAACGGGAATGGGAATGATGGGACGGTCGTTGATAAGAGATTATATTTTGCCATACTTGGCGCTTTACACAACAGCTTGCCTGTACACCAGTCGCGAAGGAGCCGATAAAGGTAGACTTACAGCACAGACTTGTATGGATACTGTACTGTATACTACTATTACAAGTACTTCAAAAAAAAAAAAAAAACGGGCACACGCAGCTGCAGAATAGAAGTCTGGCAAAGCCACAGTGGCCGATTATTGTCCCTTGACCAAGCAGGGCGACACGCGACCAGACGCTGGAAAGTAATAAGTACTTAATTTAAACACGAGCAACCTAGGTTGCAACTTTGTCTGTACACAGTAAGCAAAAAAAAAAAAAAAAAAAAAAAAACATTGAGCCGCGGACCTGGCTCTCTTGTCGGACCAACGCCTGCTTGCTTACTTGCTTGCTTGCAACATGGGCCTTTGAAATGGCAACTTTCAGGCTCAAGTGAAGAGTGAAGAAGACGACGACCAAGAAGAAAACAAGTCGAAACAAGAAAACGGCCAAACGCAGTTAGATTGGCTTTTCTCTCAACCCTGCGTTCTTGGGCTTCCTCTTTTCTCTGGGGGGGAGTTTTCCCCTCTCCCCTCTTTTGCTTTCATGAGCGCGTGCCTTTGATTCTTTTGCTTTTTTTATGCTTTTTTCTTCGCATTTTTTTCTTTCTCTACTACGTAGTACTATGTATGCATTCTTTTTTGTTTCTATTCCTTTTTTTTCAGTTGACAGCAGAGAAAAAAAAAAAAGATTAACCGTGCTTGCTGCTTATTCAAGGGTCTTTCATTCCTCGTCATTGGCCGTTTGCCTTTTGCTGCCCTGGCCACTTTGGCGCATGTGCACCGGTGTTTTTCTGTGAAGAGGGGGGTTGATATTACTTTGCTTGGTTGTCACCTGCCACTTTGCCTTATCTTCATGATGACTTCTGGTTTCCAAGTTTATCATTTCGTTTTTGGTCATTCTTGCTCCTCAGGTCAATGACCTTCTTGGGCCCGGATTCCCCGCTGCCAAGTTTAACTAACAGTACTGTTAGACACGTCCTAAAGAAAGACAACCCATAGTCTGCTGGCTTATTACTCTCGGCGTGTCAGCTCAGCCCAACTTAGGCAGACAAGCAACAGCAACTTTTACTGGACTTCTGACCTTCCCTCATCGTCTACTCCAACCCCCCACGTAAGAAATCTATTGATCATCTTATCAAGCCATGAATACACAAAAGGTCAACTCCCCAAAACCCAAACCATGAATACACAAAAGGTCAACCCCCCCCCCCTTTCAAAACCCAAAACCCAAACCCAAAACCCAAACCATCCACGGAAACGAGGCCCTGGCCCAATACGGAGTTTCTTAGCAGCAACGCACATTTTACAGTATGCATTCCACGGCCCTCATTCCTGAAAGTCCGGTAGTGATGAACAATGACGTAATAAGCTCGACCTCTTTTCTTTTTTTTTCTTCTTTTTTTTTGTACAGAATAGGAAAATAAACCCGCCACTTTCTAGACGGTGGTTCTACTCTGCAGCCTTCGCGTGCGGAGTAGATAAGAAAGGATGAAGGTTGGCTGCCCCAAAGCTTGGGCTTCGATAACCCTAGACAGACGGGACTGACAGAAGACGGGAGATTCCTTATGCCGCTCTGCTAAACCCGGAGTTGTAAAAAAAAAAAAAAAAAAAAAAAAAAATATATATATATAAAAAAAAAAAGAAAAGACATGTGACATGTACATCTCATCCAAAAGTGGGTCTGTCAAGTTCAGCAGGCCCGAGCTGATATGATATGGAACAACTTTTGTGCTTCTCTTTTGTTGGAAAAAAAAAAAAAAAAAAAAAAAAAAAAAATTCAACTAATCCATCGCGGTCAGTTAGAATTAGAATGGTCTATTGGTAGTTACAGAGTACGGAGTAGAACGGTCCATTTGAACCACGGAATACATAAGGCAGAAAGACACGCGGTCGCTTCTAGATTATGGGGTAATGCAGGTCTTGAGTAGCTCACAGGCGAACTTGCAAGTTTGTGCAGTAGTACTCGGTACTTGACAGACTAACGCAATATGGCCTAATTACCCACATTAAGGCGATACGTATACAAGTATCTAATACATGGAATCATTCCGTTTTGATGAGTCTTCTGTCCTACTCCGTACAAGAGTGAGTATTCTGTCCGACGTCTTCAGAGGCGAAAGTCTGCGCTCATGTGAGATTCAAGATAATAAATCAAGAGAGGTTCAAGACGGTGTTATGGTACGCGTAAACTCCAGCTAGTTAGGTTTCTAGTTTGTTAGAGTAGATAACCATGCTCCGATAATAGGAGCAACGATCCTATGTAGAGTCCTTATTTGAACTTGCTAACTTTTGGTTTTATTGTAACCCCGGTGTTTGTTGTGTCCATAAAACCTTTGTTTGTCCCATAAAAATAGCTCGGCTTTTACCTTTGTCCAAACTCCGATCCGAGCCCGCATTCCTCTGTTCTGACCTGCCGATCTGTTCTGAGTTGCCGCATCTCTTTCTGCTGTCAAATCTATCTAATGGAATCTACGGTTCTAATGGACAATCTTGTTGTTCTGTACCGTACTTGTAATATATCCTTCGGCGACGTCCTATCTACAGCCTTGCTCGGGTCTGTGCTTTTATAAAATGGAACATCGCCCACCCAAAAAGACCCTTTAAGCGTCCGCCTTGATTCTATTCTCGGCGGGTCGTTAAAAATGCCCCCCGGCTCGGCATCTCCAACTCCGCTAGAGGGCATCTTCCCTGTGTCTTCCAAGGTGAAAACTGTCCTCTTCTCTTGACCGAACCTGCCTTTTTTTTTCGTGTTCTTTTGTTTTCCTTGGTGCGCGCCTTGCTTTGTTCATGGCTGATATAGGCAGGACGGTGGAAGATTTCTATTCCCATTCTGCAGGCGACGCCCAATGATCCGAGCGTTTTCGTCTTTGGACGACAGAATAATAATAGTAATAACAACAATAATAATAAAGACAAGAGGGGAAAAGGGAAGAAAATGGATTGTTGCTATTGGCCAGAATAACGACCGATCGGCCGGGTGTTTTACTCACACCTGAAGCCCAAGAAAGATATTGGCAACCAACAGTATCTGCTTCTAGTGTTTCTACAAGTAGGCTTTACTGTCACAAAAGAAGACCTGCAGTATGGTCCCAGCTCAGAATCCGCATCCTCTTGCTCTGCACTTGCCCTGTGCTTAATGACAGCAGCCATGATGTGACGCTACTTATCTATGACGGCCAGCCAAGATGAGTCTTGCCTGCCTGCCTGCCTGCCCGACTTGGAGCGGGCCGCAAAGATTTGTTCCAGAAGACTACTTGTTCGCGATTAATGGGCAGCAGGAAAGAAGAAGAAGACACAAAAAAAAAAACGCACAGCAACAGACAGTCTGACCAGTGCGTTTTCTTTTTTTTTCTTTTTTTTTTGCTGCATGCTATATCGTATCTTCATCCGTCTATCTCGATAGATTCACGCTCCAAGACAGGCCATGGCCAAGGTCGGGCACACCACACGCCATGGCCTGAGGATGAACGCCGGCGTAGATAACCAAGCAGCGAAGCTAAAAACGGACTTGGCTTGCTTGCAGTGCAGTGTAAGTGCGCACATGCTAACTTGCAAAGATCGCCTTTTAGTACTGGTAATAAGGCCTACACCACACATCTGTTGGCCGTCTGACTCGAGTGAATCTTGCAGAAATGTCGCGTTGGTCTTTGCTCTGCAGTAGAAGGCCAAGGGAAAGTGTGTTTTGATAGTGTCACATGTATGACGGCAGAGGACGTGGGAGGAGAGAGGTAGTATAATACTACTGCTGCTGCTACTACTACTACTTGCTTGATTTAGAATACTCCAAGGTCAGTTACCCCGCGTAGGTAGTTGAAGACGGGAAGTTGGGGAGGTCAGATCATGCTTGCTGCTGCATGTTTATGTCAAACAAGTTTTGTAGTAGTAGTAGTACTAATAGTAGTTCGGTCTTGATGTACTGTACTGTACGGCGCGCTTATACTACAAGCAGTACCCTTTTTGACGTTTAGTATGAAGTAGTAGTACTACTGTGTAGTACCAGCGTGTCTCTTTTCTGTACACCTCATTGGTCCGTTTCTAGTTATGCTTCTATGTTGAGAATCTCTTCTGACTGAGGCGAAATAGAAAAAGGAAAGAAAAAAGAGAGAAAAAAAAAAAAAAAGAAAAAAAAAATGTAAAAAAATACCACATAATAGCGTCACATCGCAGCTGCGGGTGTTGCATCTCTTTTACCTTTTCTTTGTCTCCTATATCCATCTCGTTTCTTTCTACTCTTTCTACTCTGTACAGTTCTTTCTACTTTGTACACGCAGTACTACAGCACTTACAATTATGCCATGCCATCATACTTACCTCTTCAAGACTAGTTCGACTTGTTTTGGAAAGCATGAGTTATCGTAACGCGGTTGTTTGCTGGTTGGTGGTTTGATGTGTTTTCTTTTCCTAATTGGGTTTGGCCTCATGTGCTTTCTTTTTTTTTGGACCCAAGGAAAGGGTTTAAACCCAAATGGTACAACTAAAGAACCCCCCCCCTTAGTGTTTGTGCCCAACCACACAGCCAATTGTTTTCCCTCTATGCTTTGTGCTTGCTTTGTTGAGGAACAGTGCATGAACAATCGCCAAGGAGAAAGTTGAGATTGACGTGCACTGCAGTTGTAGGCGTTTCACTTAAACAAAGAACAACAAACCAGGCAAACTGCATAGATGAAAAATTTTCACATCCTTTTTTTTCATTTTTATTTTTTAATATTTTTGTTTATTTATATATATATTCTTTTTGTTGTGCACATGCAGACACGACACGGCAAGGTGATACTTTAGGATAGTGCTCAAAGGTGTTTTGACCTGCCGTTTCTTGCTGGCTGTACAGAAGTCCCCTAGCCTTGTAGCTAAAGCGTACCGCTCAAACAGGCTTCGGCTTATCTCCTTGAAACCAGGCTTGCTTCGGGCCTATTATCGTCCTAGGGTGTTAAGCCGGTGCCCAAAAAGACAAGCCACGGGCTATTATCTGGATGGCAGAAACATGGGATGACACTCTTGGAAGTAGTAGTACTAGTACTAGTAGTAATAGTAGTGGTAGAGCGCTTTCCTTGGTTCTGGCAGACACACAAAAGACTCTCCGAACCGCCGCTTGAAGAGGGGAAGAAGAATAATAATAAAAAGTGTCCAAGCTCCTCAAGGTTGACAACCGACCGACCTAGGTTATGAAGAAAGAAGTGGTCTTCCTTCCGAGCCTTCCCGTCTGAGTCTGTAAGGTAAGGACAAAAGAGAGAGAAAGAGAGCTGTGATGACCATCAGACTGTCTAGACAGAAGAAGATGGAATCACCAATCTATCGAAACAGGAGATGGAATTACTCGTAGCGATCTATCCAACTTCACCTCTTAAAACACCCCCGGCTCCAGCCCCTCTTTTCGAAGCCTCTCCAGAAAAACTCTAAATCACCTCTGCGCGGCGGCGGTCAGAAATCGCAGGCTAGCAAGGGAAATCCCTGCGAGGAGGGCGTGAGTACCAGTAGTACTAGTAGTACTATTACTTGTAGAGAATACCTTTGTGTATCGCCATTCTTATCGCCCGGCCGAGAACTGGGCAGACTAATTCCGCCCACGATCCAGCCTTTTACCACACCGAATCTTCAGTCCCTGGGCCATTTCAGTCCCTGGGCCATTGTCACATCAGGACTTACAGAACTTGCAAAGAAGAAGAGTTTGCTAGATATGTAAAACGGCTCCCCGCCGCCAAGATTTTGTCAAGTAGCGTCGTAGGTAGCATCACAGGTTTTGGTTCACAGACCCCCATTTTGGGTTGTTTGTTTGTTTCTAGTGAAAAAAAAGATGGCTCTTTCCACTTCCCCTAACGGCAACTGCCCTGATTCATCATCCCAACTCTCACCCACCGACGTCATCGAGTCCGTTCCTTCTCTCTTCACAACATCACCTCTCTCTCTCTCTCTTTCTCTCTCTCTCTCTCTTCACAACATCACCACCTCTCTCAACTCCCATTCACCGTAGAAGCAGCCGTAGATGATAAAAAAAAACATAAACTTGTATAAGAGAAAATAATTCAAGTCCCACCAAACACCATCCCATGCAATAGCAAAAAAAAAGTCTAAATAAAAAAAAAAAAAAAAAAAAGAAAATCAAGGGTTACTCACAACCCTCGTCACCTCCACCTCACTTGCACTCTCCTCATCCTCCACCAAATACATTTCCTCACGCCCATTTCCCTGCGCCGTGACCGTCCCCTTGAACGCGTCCGCCAGCGGCGTCTGTCCATCTCCGTCTGCATCTTCTGCATCGGTTTCAGTCTCCTGTTCCGGCTCCTTGTTCGAAGCAGCAACAGCAGCAGTAGCACCCAGCTTGGCAAACGCTGACAGCGCCGACAACTTATCCCTCAACTTCCTTCTTCTCCCTTCTCCGCTTCCCGCCGCCGGCCCGCCGCTCGACGTAATCGTCGTCGTGCTCGTCGGCCCAAAAGGGTTCACCCCGATATCATCCGTCGACCCGCGCTCAGCCGCCACCGCCAGCCCCGACGACGCCTCCGACAGACTCGCGCTCGTCATTGGCCGCTGCGGCGTGGCCCCATTCGTCTTTCCGCTGCCGCTTGCACTTCCGCTGCCGCCCCCGCCCCCGTTGCCGCGCAACGGCGCAAAAAAGGCCATCCCCGTGCGCGACGACGATGACGACGACGGCCGCCGCCCATCATTCAGCAGATTGCGCGCATCCGCTGCCGCCGCCGTCGCTACTGTTGCCGCCGCCGCAGCCAACCCCCGCCCCGAGCCCGCAGCCACCGGCATCAACGACGGGCCAAACCCCGTGGCCACACCGCCGCCACCGCCACCGCCACCGCCACCGCCGGGCCCTGTGCGCCCCGAATGCACCGACGACGAGCGACTGCCCGAGCGCGGCCGCACGCTGCGGTTGGAGCTACGGATGCTGCGCGGCGGCGAGCGCGAAAAGTCAACGGCCCCGCCTGCTGCACCAAACACGCTGGCTGCGTCGTCGCTAATCGTGGTAAAGCTCTCGGCGTAGCCGGCCGGCAGGCCAGACGTGCCGGGCCGTATGGAAGCAGCATAAGTAGAAGCAGCGCTGCTGGGCGTCAGACCGCCAGGAATGGTGGCTGAGGCAGCGGCCTGTGAGAGAATAACCGACGACGAGGCCGTGGCAGTGTTCTTGCTCTGCACAGCAGCCGTGTTGGGTCGGTGGCGCAGCTTGTTGCCAATGATGGCGCCCGTGTGTGAAATCAGCGCACGAATCACGGCCTTCTTGAGCGCCTCGACGAGATCCAGGTTGGACCACATCTTGTTGTGCCACTCAATCAGCGGCATGCGGAACACAAGGTCGTGCACATCTTCCAGGTTGCGTGAGTCTTTGCCCTTGTAGCTGAGGCACAGCAGCACCGACGGCACGTTGATGTGGGCAAAGGCCATGAACTTGTTGGCGCGCGCCATCATCTTGGTGACGTCGTCCGACTGTGAGCCTCTGCGGCGACGGATACTGGAGTTGCGCGTGGCTGAGTCGCGTCTGCGCAGGTTGAAACGGCCGCCCTTGTCGGCGGCGGCAGCAGTAGCAGCAGCAGTAGCAGTAGCAGATTGTCCGCCGGCTGCTGGCCGCATGGTGCCCGTACGCATCAGGCCCGGCCGCGACGAAACCGACGGCGCAGTGCTGCGTAGTGACTCGTTGGACGGGCGCTTTGTCGGCACGCGCAACAAGTTGCGGCTGGAGCCGGCACCAGACCCGGTGCGGATGCTCAGCGACTTTTGGCCGCGGCGATGGCCCGTGGTCATTTGCAAAGACGACGCCGCCGCTGTTGTGTGGGGGTGGCCGCGGTTGGCCGAGCGGCGCGACCGGTCGTTGGCGTGGTGGGATACTTGGGCAGAGGATGTCAGAGTCGGGCGTAGACGCAGTTCCAGCGCGGCCGAAGACGGCGCCACATCACCAGCAATAGACAGGAACGACGTAGGCCGCGTGTCGTACTCGAACTCGGTGTTCAGCACGGCGTCCTCGTTATCGTCATCGTTGCCGTCGTCGTCCAAATCGTCGTCGTCTTCGTCGTCATCATCGTCATCCAAGTCATCGTCGTCGTCGCTGGCTGCGCCGTCGCCGCCGCCGCGCTTGATGATAAACGGCGACGCATCTTTGGGCGCCTCGTCTTCATTCATGCCGGGGAAAATATACTCGAGCAGCTTCTTGCCGACATCGCGTTCCAGCTGGATGCGCATGGGAAACAGGTTGACTTCAAAGTCCTCCATGACGGTGATGCCGGCAATGGCCTCCAGCATGTACCAGTACACCTGAATCATCTTCTGGCCCTGGAACAGCGGCGCGTGCTTGGCGTCATAGTACGGGCTGATGATTTCGGGGTACAGCGCGTTGGGCAGCAGGTTCAGACCGAGAATCTTGCCAACCTGGATCAGGTTAATGTGCGATCCGTCCGAGTTATCGGTGCGGTGGTATTCAACGTCGCGTAGCTGAAGCTCAACCAGCGGATCGTTTGTGTCGCGCACCAGATGCCACACGATATCGCGGGCCGAAATGCTCCAGCGCAGCAGTGGCGTGCTTGTTTGGCCGCCGCTGCCATTGCCGCTGTACGCATCATGTTTGCGCTGCGACGACGTAATGGCCTTCATCATGAAAAACAGCTCCTCCTCGCACGCCGCCAGGTCTTTGCTCAGAGCAATGCGCTGGCGCCGGAGCGCGCGGGCCGAGATGCCGCCGTTGCGGGCGCCGCCGACTATGCCGCGCGGATACGTCTGGAACTGCGTGCGGATCAGCTCGAGCTGCTTGATGCGCTGCTGCATGCGGCCAACGGTCTCGGGAATGCCCGTCAGGTCGGAAAAGTCTGACGCCAGCACAATCTTTTCGAGGCGCTCGTTGCGTATCTTTTCCGTCGGCTCATTGTACAGCAGCAGATCCAGCACAATGACGTACATGGCGTAGTACTGCGATGAGTTGCAGAGCGCGCGGGCCTGCGGGAAGTCTAGCCAGAGATGATCCATGCGGCTGTCGGTGTGCTCTTTGGAAGCCGGAGCCGGATCCGGATCCGGAGCTGGAACCGAAGAAGAAGACGTGTCCAGCTCCCCGTCCTCCCCGGCGTTAATCTCGTCGTTGTACTTGAGCCGCAGCGTGTTGAACTTGTCGTAGCGCATCATGCCCGACGTCTTTTGCACCACGCGCTTGAAGCCAAACGGATCGGTTTCAAAGTCAAACATGACCTCCATTGGCACCCACGGCGGCCACATGGATCCCAGCGGCGCGCCGTAAGAACTGCCGCCGTATGCGCCCATGGCCACCAGCTGCGAGTTCTGGAACCACTTACGGTGCGTGACAAAGAACTGCGTGCTGTCCATGTTGACCAGGAAGCGGCGCTGCACCAGTCCGCTGACTTCGTCCGAGAGCCGCGACTTGTCCATGACTTCAACCACCTTGAGCTCCATCCCCTTGGACGTCAGGAGCACCACGTTCTTTTGGTTCTGGTCGCTCTGAAGCTGGATCTGCGGCGACACGAGCCGCACGTGGTAGCTCTTTTGCGGGATGAAGCCGGCCGAGATGCCCGAGGTGAGGTCGGACGAGCACGATGCGTTGTCGGCGGCGTCGCGGCCGAGGAAGAAGTTGTTGTTGCTGCTGCTGCTGCTGTCGGTAGTGCTGGAAGCGCGGCGGTTGCCATTAGTCTTGGCGGCTGCGGCTGCGGCGGTTGTTGCTGCTGCTGCTGATTTCTTGGTCGTTCCGTTAATATTCACGTCGACATCTCCGTCAAGGTCACGCGCACTGCCAACGCTCGGGCTGGTCGCGTGGTGTCCCGAGACCGGCCCGTCGCCCGACAGCTCGCTGAGAATGCGCCGGCCGTCTTCCATAAGTCGGCGCAGCGCCTCGTCGGCCTCGGGCTGGGCGGGCGACTGGTCGGCATCCTTGGCATGACCGCGGCCCGTGCCTGTGCCCGTGCCCGCGCCCGTGCCAGTGCCTGTGCCCGGAGCTACATAAGCCGGCACAGCAGTGGCCGTGCGCTGCGGCGCGTGTAGCTTGGCACGCTCCTGCTCGTCGACAATGTCCAGGATAAACTTGACAGCCGGCCGCGAGAGATAGTACACCAAGCCGCGGCGCAGACTGACCTGGTCAAAGTAGCGCAGCACTGTGTTGCGCAGCTCGTTGTTCCACTTGAAATGCAGGTTGTGCACGACGAAGCGGTTGTTATAGTCGCTTTCAAACTCGGCGCCGGTGGGGAGCTTGATGGAGGTTCCGTGGCGGCGCGTCTTTGGCATTTCATCGGCCGAGGTAGAGCTCGATATAGACTCAGAGACAGAGCCTGAGACCGAACCGGCCCGCACCGCCAGCCCGTGCAGCATGTGCTCCAAAAACGCCTTCTTGTGCATCAGAATCTCGCTCTGCCGGCGCAACATATCCAGCTGCGCCAGCGACTCGGCGTCGTGATCGCGCTGCACGGCGCGCACCTCGGCATCGTCCATCGAAAGCGCATGCGTGTCCATCTGGCCGTGCAGCTGACTCAACCGGTCGTGCACCAGACGCTGCTGCACACGGCGCGGATCGTCGTCGTAGCTCATGATGCAAAAGTGCGTCGGTTCGTCGCCAAACGGACTGGTGCGCTCTGGGTCGCCGGCAATCACGCCGTCAATGTCCGTCTGCCGGAAGTACGTCAGCCGCGGCGAAAAGGCCAGCGGCAGGATCTTGGTGTCGAGGTTGCGCTCCGACGGCAGAATCCAGTCGAGCTCGACAAAGTCGTCGACGTCGATCCACGTCATGTCGTTGTCGGGGATGGTGAAGCGCGAGTTGTCGGGCCCGTCGTCGTCCTTGTCTGAAGCGGCGTCGCCGGGTTTAAGGCCGCTGCTGGTAGTGGCGTCATCGTCATCATCGTCATCGTCGTCGTTGGCTGCTGCCGCCGAAGTCGAAAAGGCCGAGTCGGCTCCGCGCATCGTTGCCGACACGGCGCGAATGTCCGTTGATACCAGGTCCAGCTGGGCCGCGTGGATCTTGATGCCACTCGTACGCGACTGCGTCTTGCGGCCGTGATCCTGCGTGTTAAACTCCTCGCGGCGCTGGTGCAGATCCAACATAAAGCTGTCAAAGCGCACCTTGATGCCCGTGGCCATCGACCCGTCGTCCAGCGACACGTCCGGGTCCTTGTGCTTGTAAATGTGCGTCAGGAACAGCGGCGCCAGCAGCAGATTGATCTTGAGCGTGGCCAGATGCCGGCCAAACTTCTTGCTGCCCTTTTCACGGCCCGGCCACAGATTGCCCTGGCGAACCGGCAGCGACATGGCCCCGCCAAACAGCGACAGCCACTGGTAAAAGTGCGTAAAGAAGCGCGGCGTCATGTGCACCGTGTTGTAGCTGCGCGACGGCTGCGGCTTGGTGGCCATCCAGTCGCGGTCGACGGGCGCGCGAACGCCAATCGACAGGTGAATGTGCGACGACCGGAAGCCGCGGAAGGCGTCGTACGGCAGGCCCGTGACCGCATCGGGTAGCGCCTTGCTGGGCTCACGCAGAACCACGTTGTAGTGCGGCGCAAAGTCAAAGTTGCGCCGGCCGTTGCTGGCAATGGCCTGCTCAAACACCAGCCCAATCATCCACTGCACGTTGCCGCCCAGCTTCATCACCACCTTCTGGAACGCCTGCGCCTGTGCCTGTGCCACCTCGTCAACCAGCGGCGGCATGTCGTCGATTCCATACCGCCGCATCATCTCGCGCTCCAGCTGCGAATAGTCGGGAATGGCCATGACGTACTCGCCGCTGTTGACCGTCATGAAGCGCTTGGGGTCGTCTTCGGCGTTGAGGTTCAGCCGCACGTCGTTGCGCCAGCACATGATGAAGCCGGCGCCGGCCCCCGTTAAACAGTACGGGTCGCGCGAGCCCTTGAGTGCCAGATGCACATCGCCGTCGCCGCGCCACGCCACGTGGATGCGCGAGTGGAAGCTGAGCCGGATCTTGTCCCAGAAACCCACGCGCTCCGACGGGTCCAGCGGCGGTTTGGTTAGCGTCTCCACCACCATCATCATGTCCTGGATGGCCGGCTGGTAGCACGGCGCCCACGTGATGCGCGTCGGCAGCGCTGTGTTGACGTCAACCTTCATGGTCGAGTACGTCTTGACAGCGCCGACTGTGCGCCGCACCTCGAGATAGTAGCCGTCCGTCTTGACCCCGTCAAAGTCGGCGTCGTCGGGCTTGATGACATCGACGCGCACTGCCCGCATCGACTGCGGCCCGCGGTACTCTTCAGCCACCACAAAGTCCGTTGTCAGCGAAAATGCCGCCTTCTTGGTCGACTGGCCCGGCTTGAGCGGCGGCACGTGAACAAACGGCAGCGGGTAGTTGCGCAGCGAGATGCGCGCCTCGCTGGTTTCGATGCCAATGCTAAGCGGCACTAGCAGTGTGTACAGCGTGTCCTTGGGCACTCCCTTGCCTACCCTGTGCATGAAGTCGGGCAGGTCCTTGATGGGGAACGACGGCTTGTCCACTGTAATCTGCAGGTCGGTAAAGAGCGCCGATGCTAGCGCCGCACGGTCGGGCACTTCGAGAATCGCCTCGGCGTCTTCAATGTCCTCGGGCATGTTGTCGGGGCCCCAGAACTTGCTGCGGAACTCGCGCGTCTGAGCCCGAGAAATCGCACAGAAGCGGTCGATGCGCTGCTTCCAGCTGGTGGCGTGTACGGCGTTGAGTTTGGCACGCGCTTCTTCCACGTTGAAGCTGCTGCCACTGCTGCTGCTCGAGATGCACGGCGTGTGGTTCTCCGGATCGTAGCACGGCCCGCGGACGCACTGCGTGTGGCTGTGTCGGCGAGGCCCGGGCCGGTCCCGCGACTCCTTGTCGAGCGTGCTGGCCGACGTCTGGCCGCGCTTATGTCGGTGGCGGCCGCCGTGCTTGCGCGACTCTTCCTCCTGCACCGTCTTAACCTTGAGATCAAAGGCTTCTTCGCGCGCCAGACGCTGCTGCTGCTCAATCTGCCCGGCATGGTAAATAATGCCCAGCTTCCACTCAAACGCTCCGTCTTCAATCTCAAACAGGAAAGCCCGCGTCCGGATCGAAATCTTGGGCGGCACCTTGGGACCTTCAGGGCCCTTGTCAAACGGAAAGTCTTCGCGGCCCGTCTTGAAGCGGTAGTGGAGCTGCTGCACCGTCTTCATCGAATTGACCACGTTCTCTGTAATCTTGTTCAGAAGCACTTCGTACGGAATCGCAAACCGGATAGCCTCGGCATACAGCTCAATGGCCTTGTCCTCGGCAAACCCACCCTGTAGCTTCTTCTTGGCCTGCCGGTAGTCTACGCGCGCCGCCTTGATGCTTAGGATCCGCGACCACACCGTGTCCATACGCGGTGAGTCGACGTAGAGCCGAATCAGACGCGACGCCACATACGGAGACGCCCAGCGGTGGCGTCCAGCCTCGACGCCGTATACTTGTACCAGCATAGCCGGGTCGTCGGGCATCGTAGCCTTGATCTGCACTAGCGATACTGTGGCGTCAAAGGTAACCAACTCGGCGCTGTTGGCATGGTGAAACTGGCCGCGGCTCATGGCCGTAGTCGGCGGCGAGTTGGGCGGAGACAACAACTCAACCTCGGCAGCAGCAGCAGCAGCAGCAGCTATCGTCGTAGATATCTCGGACTCGGCAGCCGGGTTCATTTCGCCGTTTGCCCCGGGAATGCGCATAAAGGCCGTGCGCAACACGTTGACCGCCACACACACCGAGTAGTGCCGGTAAAGCGACCAGTTGACGAGCAGAGCCCGCATGGTAGTCTGCACATGGAACACAGGACCTTGCGTGTCGCTCATCGAGCTCAGCGTAATCTCGGCGCGCGGACAGTTGATAAACGGCTCGACCTCGGTGCGGTCAATCGACTCGATAATGTACGCCTCGAGGCCCTTGATGTGGAAGCCGAGTCTGCGGCCGTCGCCCGAAATATGGCCGGGCTTGCGCCGTGGCATAGCTGCTGCTGGCGGCGACAATGGCGTCGGCGTCTTGAAAATGTCCGTGTCTGGCGTCATCGACCGACTGCGCGTGCGCCGACGCGATGTGCGCCGCTGTAGAGAATCTAGCCGCTGTGCCCGATACTCGGCCATCAGCGAGTCGAGCTGCACGCTGACGCCGCGCGTCTCGTCCGACACTACCGGATCGGTGCCGGCCACTTCCATGCTGACGTTGGACATTTGCAGCTGCACATGAAACAGCCACGCCGGCAGCGCGCGCAGCAAGTTTTGCCGCGACGACTGCTGGCGCTTATTCTTGCTCTTGTTTTTGTTCTTGTTGCTCTTGTTCTGGCTGTCCTCGTCCGCCTTGACGTCTGGCCGCAACTGCTGCGCAATCTGCCGCAGTCCCTCGATAATCTCGGGCCGCACCATCTTGATGGTTGACGTCTGCAAGTTGCCGTTGACCACCACGTACACGTCGGGCGCCGCACTGACTTGTACCTTCATATCAAAGCTCTCCGTCTGCGTCAGATCCAGCCGGTCGCCGGCCGTCGTCTGGTAGTACAGCTTGTGCGTCTGCAGGCGCATCGTGGCTGCCAGCGAGTAGTGCATTTCCTGCACGGCCGAGTGGAACGATTCAATCTCGAGCGAAATCGACGATGTGGACGAAATAATAAGGTCGCAGTCGTCCGAGTCGCCCACCTTGTGCAGCGGCGTTAGCGAGATGCGCATCACCGGCTCGTGCATCGAAAACTTGATGTTGGCCTTGGGCAGCAGCCGCGCAATAAGAAACGGATGCGTTTTGGTGCTGGCCGGCAGCTCCGGCACCGGCACTCTCATGGTACGCCGCTTGGGCTTGGGCTTGAGCAGCCGCGTCAGCAGCGGAATGTGGTGTGGGCTGAGATCGACCGAAGGAGACGTAATGACGGAGTTAGCGAACAGAATGTTGTTGTTTCTCTCTTCGGGCGAGCCCTGTTTGACCAGCTCCATTGTCTTGGACGGCAGCGTTGTCTTCACAGTCGTCGTGGCCATGGGAATGTACAACAGCCGCTCATGCTTTCCGTTGCCGTCGTGGAGCCCAACCGAGATTGACAGTGCCGCAGCCAGCGCCTCGTGCGCAATATCGTTGCTGGAAAAGTACATGCGGTGCGCCGGCGACTTGGAATCAAGCCGGTGCAGGTCAATGCCAACCTCTTTGGTCGACACTGTAAGGATAATCGGCGTCTTGTCCGTCTTTTCGGCCTCGGCCTTTTTGGACAGAGCCACGTAGCTGACGGCAAACTGCACCTCCTTGATGCCGCGCAGAATCGACGTGACAAACTCTTGCGAGTCGGCAATTGTGCGCATCACGTCTTTGTCGTCGTTGGTGTTGAAAGTCGGCGCTCGGCTGGGCAGCTTGGAGAAAAAGTCGTGTTTGAAGTCCAGGCCTGCGCCCAAAGACTCTTTTCCATCGCCAGCAGAGTCAGCAGTAGCAGTGGAACCGGCAGTAGCAGCGGCAGTAGAGTCGGCAGTAGCGGTGGCAGTAGAGTCGGCAGTAGAGTCGGCAGTAGCAGTAGCAGTAGGCGTAGTAAATCCAGAGCTTTGCGCATCGTGCTCCCGCTTGAGCTTGGCCATGACCATTAAAATGTCATCGACAGGCACATGCACACGCCCCAGCTTCAGCGCAATCGACGCGTCGCGCAGCCCATCTAGCGTGTCAAACAAAAAGCCGTGAATGTTGAGCGTAGCATTGTCGACAATGTCAATCGACTCTTTGCCCTCAGGCGTAAACAACACGCTCCGCAGCGCCAGGCTCCATTCGGCCTGCTTCTGCTTGATGCTGGAATCAGCCCGCGCGTTGAAGAAGCGCGTGCGGTCGACAAGCTTGCTACGCGTGTCGACCGCCATGCTGAAGCTGCCAAACTGCACGTTGCCAACCCCAACCAGGCTCATGCTGGAGTTGGTGGCCACAATGTCCACCATGCGCAGCCACTTGACGTTTCTGTGAAGCTTTTTTATGCGCTCCTTGAGCTTCGTCAGCTTCTCCCACGTTTTGCTGCGGTCCGAGGGCGCAGCCTTCTTGGGCTCTCTGTTCGCCTCGGCGGCAGACGACAGCCCAATCGGAGGAGAACCAGTGCCAAACGGATCAAAGGGATCAATGGGCGATGTAATGACATCGCCGTTACGAGTAATAGTCGGCATGGGTGGGGCGGCAAGACTATCTCTCTGCTCGCTCTTGGAGAGCAGCGGCTCCAGCGGCGAGTCTGCCGGTTCCAACGGCTCCGCCGCCGCCGCCGCCGCCGCCGCAGAAGCAGCAGCAGCAGCAGCAGCAGCCTCGGCGATCTCATCACGCTGGCGGCTGTTTTCCAGCTGGGTGCGGTTAACCGTCACGGCTAGCTCGTCAATAATTATGCTGAGCCATGTGGGCTGCGCAAAGGTGGGCCGATGCACGTGAATGCCAAGCCCGCGAATGTCGATGCGGATGCCATCGCGGGGAGTGTATGATATGCGGCGGAGGGAAAAGTAGCCTAGGCGCTGGATCGAGATGCCCGTCAGAGTGCGCAGAATGGCAAAACACACAAACGAGCATAGATATAAGAGGACGGCGACGCCAAAGACGAACGAAGGGTTAAAGAGCGCCATTCCAGCGAGGGGGGGGTGGGG
>LKBB01000148.1:0-33498 GCA_001513885.1 Thielaviopsis musarum
CCCCCCCCCCCCCAAAGTACAAGCTTGCTTCCTTGGCAAGCTTGATCGTTGCCCCCCGCCAATCCGCCAATTCGCACCCAACCTGTGACATTTACTGCCCACCTGCAATCACATACAGCTACTTGTACAACGTCGTTTCTAATTCGCTCCATCGGCTGTCTTGTGCGCTGTCAATGCTTGACTGAAGAGCTTCGTCTTTTGCTGCTGCTGCTGCTGCGCTCTGCAGCTGATCTGTTTGCTTCTTTGTCTTGTCTGTCTACCTGTTCTGTCTGTCTGTTCTATCCGATACCTCCAGATCTAGCCAGCCGCCGTGATGTATTGGCCGCTGGGCTGCGCGCGCGCCTACACAACCAGCAACAACCAAGCACAGCCGTCAACTATTGTGCTTTCCGACGATGATTTTCTACATCCAACCCTGAGCCGCTCCAGCTCGGGATTGCGGTCGCCATATAGGAGCGACGATAACTTGTCCGCGACACCACAAACTCCCCTAACGCCGTCCACGCCGTTTGTCGAATCGGTAGACAGAGCCGACGACACCGATAGCGAAATCCTCGATGACCAATCCAGCCGGGTGCATACGACAATGACAGTGTCTCTAAACGAGCCGATAAGGGCGTTGCGGGTGTCTCGTACAGGTCATATCTTTGCCACCATTACAACCCGCACAATTACAGTTTGGCAAACAAAGGTAATCGCCTATTCTAAAGTCATACGACATTTGTGGAGGAGAAGCTAACCGGCTCAACAGCCAACAGTGATTCTTGGTGTAGTTGCTCGTTCCGAAACATCGATCGAATCCTATGGTGAAAACGACGACCTTTTTATCCGTCCCGACTCTGCCATCTTTGTGGTACGCACGACAAATGGATTTCTCATTACATATTCCATGGCCGCCGACTCCCAGGCCCGTGTCTACAAGGCTCACTGGCCCAACCATACAAACGTTCAGCGACGGCGACAAAGCAATGCTGGTGGAATCGGCTCAAACCAGCCAGAGCAGTTTCTCTGGGGTGCTGGAGAAGGACTTGGTATTGAAGATGTCAGTCTGCGCTTCCGTATGGTCATCAAGATTGACGCCGGAATCGAGAGTGCTCTGGCGCTGGAGGACGAACTCGTGGTTGCCACGAGGAAACCAGCCGCCGTGCAATGCATTCGCTGGGCGCCTGATGCGTCTGGCAAGCAGACAAGGACAGAGATTGTGTCCAAGATGGCGTGGATTGAGAAGAAGGCGACAATTTCGGAGATGACATTTGACCGGCCTATGAACTTGTCAACATGGGTGACGGCCGATGGCAGAGTGTTTGCCGTTCAGAGGATACCGCCGCCGCCAGCTTCAACAGAAAACATTGATCCAGCGGAGTTGAAGAAGCTCTTCCGCGGATTCTGCTTCCACAACCCTCAGACTACGGGCGAGCGCGCCGTAAAAGCGGTAATCAATGCTAGGTTCTCATTGATTGCCGTGGGTTGCGCAGACGGTGCTGTCAGAGTCTACTCGGTAAAGGATTACGCCGGCAACATCCCGCTATCACATACCCACCAGCCGCCTGTTTCCGCCTCCAGATCCGGTCTGATCACATGTTTGAGGTATTCTCCAGATGGATACTGCTTGTTCACTGGTCTCCGCAGAGGCTGGGCATTATGGAGTGTATATGGAAAGCGCAGCATACACAGCTTTCACTCCGATCCTCCGCTCTCATACAACAACGATGATGCCTGGTTAGAAGGAGTTGACGATGCCGCATGGATTGGAGGCGGCTCCGAGATTCTGTTGACAAACCGGAAAAGCGGCATCATTTGGTCTCTTGAAATGGCCCGGAGCGCCATGGCAGGCTGCTACACCTCATCCAACATATTCCGCACTGTTCTTCAAACTTCGACGGGGATTTCCGTATACCGCGGATACGATTTGCCTGATATTGCGTCTATTTCATCGGAGCCTTATCTATGGCACACATCGAAGATCCCCTCATCATATCTATTACAGCAGTGGCCGATCCTCAGCACCGTGATTTCCCCCGACGGACGATATGTTGCAGTTGCCGGACGCCGTGGTCTGGCGCATTACAGCGTTCACAGCGGACGCTGGAAGACATTTGCTAATCCCGTTGAAGAAAACGAGTTTGCCGTGCGCGGCGGCATGTGCTGGTATCAGAACGTGCTAGTTGCGGCTGTTGAAACAAACAAGACGCAAGAACTGCGTCTGTACCCCAGGGAAGGGGCTCTGACGAGTTCACAAGTGCTATTCACAATGTCTATTCACTCGCCAATTGTGCTGATGACGCTATCTGATGAAGACTCGCTGCTTGTGTATACCTATGAGAACGTCCTATACCACTTCCTCATAGTGCCGTCGAATGGTATGGTCAGTCTTGTACAGGTCGGCCAGATTGCCTTTCACGGCATCGTGAGATCCCCAGCGCGCGTGCGCGGGCTTGGCTGGATCCTGCCAGACAGCCAGCTCTCAGACGGCGATCCGTCGCAAGACGTGGCCGTGGCTACTGTTATATTCCTGGTCGATGGCAAACTTGTGGGACTCCGACCGTCTGTTGGAAGCCAGGGCCAGCACAAGTACGATATGCGCGTGCTTTCTCAGAATGTCGAGTTCCACTACAGTATGCGCGAAGACCCCTTTTCTGGTAGCATCAACCGGGATCCAATCGATGAAGCCGCAGGGCCAAATGCTATCCAGCCGCCTCTTTCTCTCTTGCGTCGGTCATTGTGGGTATATGACGGAAACAACATGAAAATATGGCCCGATCTCCAAGAAGTTCTAGATGCGGTTGCCATGGAAGATAACAAAGGCGTCCCAGATGCTGTTCCTCTGGCAATGGACTTTTACCCTCTTTCTATTGTGGCTAGCAAGGCGCTGGTTCTTGGCATTGAGTCAGAGCTTATCCAAAGACGAGACGTCAACTTTTCCGCTTTCCGCTCTGCCATTAGGGTAAGCTCTATTTCTTTTCTTCTTCGCAAATTCTGACGCAGTACCCATACTAACACGGCTATGACAGACTCATCTTTTCCTTCCTGATATTCTCCGCCACTACCTGACGCAAGGTAGAGCTTTGGAAGCCCTGCAGCTTTCGCAACAGTACGAACACCTCGCTTACTTTCCCCATGCACTCGAGGTCCTCCTGCATCAAGTTCTTGACGACGAAGTAGACTCATCGCCCAAGCCAGAAGAGGCCGTTCTCCCGCGTGTCCTCTCGCTGTGTTCTTCGTTCAAGGACTACCTGGACATTGTACTGCAATGTACGCGGAAAACTGAAGTTCGCCAATGGCGCACCCTATTCGACTATCTGCCCCCAGTGCAGGAGCTTTTTGAAGAATCTCTACAGCGCGGCTCTGTCAAGACAGCAGGCGGATACCTGATTATCCTGCATACGCTGGACGAGCTTGAGTCGGTGCTGGAACAGTCTGTCCGAGTGCTATCGCGGGCGATGCGCGAAGAAAACTGGGAGCTCTGTAAAGAGCTGGCGCGTTTCTTGGCAGCACTGGATGAGTCGGGCTCGGTGCTGCAGGAGGCCATGGAGCTGGTGAATGCGCCGGTCGCTATTAACGGCAGTCGGGCAGACGATACGGGGATCCTGAGCAGGCTAGATCTCCCTGTGCCGATACCTAGATCACATAGCTCGTTCACTACTGCGTCTAATGGGGAAAAAGCAGAATCCAGTCTGGGCTCCAGGAGCGAGGTGGTGAGTCTAAACTCGGTGGCAGACCAGTCCGATGTGGCGCAATAGAATGGTCGGGTTTTTGAGATTGTCGTACTACTACTACTACTACTAGTTGTTAATACTGCAGGGTTAATGTATGTCTGTTAGGGTTATACCGGGCGGATAAATGTGTGTAATTGTAATTAATTTTGGCATCACTCTTCTTAATGAATCTCAGCCTCCAAAGTCCGCAAATTGAACACTCATCGACATGTGAAAGTCCACCAAACTGCAGTTCTCGTGGCGGGTGGTACTTGTCGTACCGGCAAGAAAATGGTGGCAGCGCAAGTACTATCGGCCCCAAGGCTGAAGTGGGTCTTCGCATTAAGCCTATCAAAACGAACAGAACCCCGCCAGCTTTTCTGCTCAGCCCAGCCTAAAACGTAGAAAACAGGAATGGAATGCTAAAGGGAAGAAAAGGCAAGGCAATTTCAAGAATTTTTTTTCTGCTTATCTGATGTGAGCAAGTTGACCGACAGTTTTGTTTTGCTTCAGATTCTTCTTTATAGCCTTTCTGTTTTATTTCTTGTGTATCCCATTTTGCCAAACTAGGAAAAGGCCCAACGAGGCTGGATTTATTGGTTTTCTGGATTTATTAAGTTTTTTTTTTTTTTTCTCTCTTCTGTTCTGGATATTTGCAAAATCAATACACCCGAGAAATCTCTGGTTCTCTTGTATATACGGCTCACCGACACTTTTCTACAAACCAATATCCTTTTGTTTTACCTTGGGCGACCTCGACGGCATCGAGCTTAGAGTCAATATATTCCGCAACAGCGACGGCGACGAAAGTGACGTGCATAACCATCCAAAACAGCCGAAGATCAAGCGGCCGATAACGACGACACGGACGACGTTGACGTTGGTTGATCTCAGAACCTTAGCGACCGCGAATCACTTCCCCGCAAAACACCCCTCCATAGCGACCTTGTTGGCGTCTGGCGAGAGCGATACCGTTTTCGAAATCCCTTTGAATCGAATAGATCTCGCGAGATTGATCTACACAGACGATTCAAATCAACTTTTGTGCCGGCAGAATAGACGCCATTGAACTACGGCCTCAGCGGATCGCTGTTCCAGATATACCTTGAGGAGCTCGGATTCTACGCCCGGGAGATTTAGCCAAGATAAGATGATGGACGAGTTTGTCAGTGACACCGACAGCGAGTACACTAGCTACTGGCGCGACTGGGTATGATTGGGTCTCTTTTCTCTGGCATCTTGGGCATAACTAACAACTACGGCAGTTTATTTCGATGCGCGGACATGAATACTTTTGCGAAATCGACGAGGACTACCTGACGGATCGCTTCAACCTGACGGGTCTGAACAGCGAGGTCCAATACTACCAATATGCGCTGGATTTGATTACAGACGTGTTTGATCTGGAGTGCGACGATGACATGCGCGATACTATTGAAAAGTCGGCCCGCCAGCTCTACGGCCTTGTCCACGCCCGGTTTATTGTGACGACGAGAGGTCTTAGCAAGATGGTGAGTACCATGGACATGGGCATGGGCATGGGGCAACTAGAAACGCGGCTAACGAACTGGAACAGCTCGAAAAGTACAAGAAGGGCGATTTCGGCAAATGCCCTCGTGTCATGTGCGAAGGCCACCCCCTTCTACCCATGGGAATGGCCGACATCCCCGGGCAGAAGGCGGTCAAGCTGTACTGCGCGCGCTGTGAGGACATTTACAATCCCAAGTCATCGCGTCACGCGGTGCTGGACGGAGCGTTCTTTGGCGCGTCATTCCACAACATCTTCTTCCAGGTGTATCCGCCTCTGGTGCCGCCAAAGGGCACGGAGCGGTACATTCCGCGGGTGTATGGCTTCAAGGTTCATGCGGCGGCGACGCTGATTCGGTGGCAAGACGACCAGCGCGACGAGTTGCGGCGCAGACTGAAGCGGGCGGGCGTCGAGGCTGGCTTTGACGATGAGGAGGAGGAAGACGATTTGGAGGACGATGACGAGGAGGAAGAGGATGAGGAAGTGTTGATGGAAGCACAGGGTCAGATTCCAGTGCCCACTCACCCATAACTGAAGGTGGTACGGGTACGGTACGTTGGGACTACGGGAACCCTACGAAGCGTGTAAGGGTCTCGTGATAGACATTGGCTGGTGAAATGAAGAAGAGTGAAACTGAATCAATCAAATAAATGACATCCAATGAAGCACAGCGTAAGCTGAGTGATGTGGTTGAGAGCGATGGATAAAGTGGATTAGTGGTTGAATGGATTGGCATGCTCGAGTCATATCACATGTCAGACAAGAACGGCAGAAGAAAGCATAAGCATTAAAGCAGCATTAAACAGCATTAAAGCAGCATTAAAACACAAGAGTGTTTCAGAGCAAGCAAACGTGTGGTTCGGTTCCCCTTTTCTTACTGGTGTAACAGGCGGGATATTTAATAAGATAGAAACAAGTAAGATTTATTATTCGTATGAGCAGCCAACAAGGGATCGGATCGGATCTACAATTGTGAAGCCAAATCAGCCCATCGAAATGAAATTGGGCCACAGCTTCAGCGTCGCATGTGATTTGATGTGCAGAGAAAGTAAAGTAGAAGTGACGTAACGCACGCCCCGACCAAACTGAAACTCTACGGAACCAGTTTGATTCGGTTGTTTTTCTGTGAGTTTATCAGGTATTATTCATCTATTCAAGAAAAAGAACAAGGAAAAAGAAAGGAAAGGGCGTGGGAGGGAGGGGGGGAACGGAAATTATGTTGATGAGGCTCAGCGCAGCATACGCTGTCAAGTGTACAGAGACTTTTGGTAACGACGAGCAACTGGATGGATATAGGTTGGATGAAAGTAACTTGCACTGCCTCGTTTTTATCGTTTTTTTTTTGTTGTGCCGGAGAGGATCTTGGGAAATAACAAGAACAAAGAACAAAGAAAAAAGCCTCAGCCGCCCATGATGAATTTATGGCGGTTAGAGCAGAGAGGGAGAGGGTTTAAGTAAGTATATCGGAAGTTGTACTGAAAAAAAGTGAAAGCCAAAAAGAGGGACCCTGAAACTACGATGAACAACTGACTTAATGATAGGAAAGCGCCAGCCAATAAATCATCCCAAACGAGCATCGGTTTCTTTGGATATTTCATTTTGCGATCGAAAAATAAAGGAACAAAAAATAACAAGAAGCCAACAGAAAAAAGAAAAAGAAAAAGAAAAAAAAAGAAAAAAAAAGAAAAAAAAAGAAAAAAAAAGAAAAAAAAAGAAAAAAAAAGAAAAAAAAAAGAAAAAAAAAAGAAAGAAAAAAGCACAGACAGCGATCGACGCACATCACATCAACTTTCGCAAACCGGCAGAAAGCCAGAAAGAAACTTCAGTCCCTTCCATCTCCTCCATCTATCTGCCTTGCCAGAAATAGAAAACCCGGCAGAAGCAGCGTCGAAGCGAGAAGCAGCAGTAAGGCAAAGGCTCACCCCATTTTCATTTTCATTTTCATTTTCATTAGAATCCAGGGCCAACAAGCTTAGCGTTTAGCTTGGCAAAAATAAAGGAAAACAAAACGAAGGAGTTTAAAAAGGCCATACGGACGCTGTCGTCAAATTCACGTTTGAAGAGAAAAAAGGAAGCAAGGAAAGACTAGTTGTCTTTAGCCAGCGACGGCCAGCCAGTTTCAGTCTCCCAGAAACACACTTCTGAATTATAGTTTCTCCCTTTTTTTTTTCTTTTTTTTTTCTTTCTTTTTTTTCTTCTTTCCTTCTTTCTTCTTTCCTTCTTTCTTTTTTCTTTCCTCATATCTAATTAGTCACAATCAAACAGTCAACCACAAAATGGGCATCCGCGACTTCATCCAGAAGAAAGACGCCGTGTCGGCTGGCGACAACTACGCCGCCACCATCTCGCGCGTCAACACCGGCGCCGAATTCGGCTTTATCCGCTCCGAAAACATCGGCCCCGCTGCCGGCCACGAGCCGTCACCGTCACACCTCGACCCCGCTGCCGACCACGCGCCCAAGCCGCCACGCCTCGACACCTCCGTTCCGCCCGCGCCCGCGCCCGCGCCCTCGTCCAACGGCTTCCTATCGCCCGCTTCCGCCGACCCCTTTGCCACATCCTCGTCGTCAGGCCGCCCGCGCTCCGGCTCGACGGCATCCGCGCGCCAGCGCCTCTCGCAGCGCCTACACCTCTCGCGCAACCCGGGCTCCAGCGACCACGTGCCCGCCAATCTGCCCGCCATCTCCACGGCCGCCGGCGACGCCGAGTGGGAGCAGCGCGCCACCATGCTTGCCATGGGCGGCAGCAGTCGGCCCGGGTCGCCCTGCGCCGGCGCAGTCCCGCCTGCATCACCTGTGCATGCAGCGGCACTGAATGCGCAGCACTCTGCAGCCACACCGCAGAGCAACAAGGAGCTTGACGAAGACATCCAGCTGGCCATCCGGCTGCACGAGGAGGGCAATCTGGCGCAGTCAACGGCCATCTTTGGCAAGCTGGCAAATCCGCACGGGGCGAATAATCCGCTGAGCCAGGTGCTGTACGGGCTGGCGCTGCGGCACGGCTGGGGATGTGCACCGGATCCGAAGCAGGCGGTAAATAATCTGGGCTTGGCGGCGGCAAATGCGGCGGCTATTGAACAGCGCGCGCTACTCGAGGGAAAGAAGCAGGGCGGCCCGGCAAAGGGAGAGTTGGTTCTCGCGATTTACGAGTTGGCAAATTGTCTCCGGAACGGGTGGGGCGTAGACCGGGATCCGGTGGCGGCAAAGCAGGTACGTCTTTTTTTTTCTTTTTCTTTTTCTTTTTCTTTTCTTTTTCTTTTCTTTTTTTTTCTTTTTCTTTTCTTCACTTTTTTCCCTTTTTTTTCTCCCTTTTCTTCAGTTTTCTTTTCTTTTTCTATTCTTTTTTTCCTCTCTTTTCTTTTCTTCTTTTTTCGGAGGTCTTTTGTGGGTCGCAGAGCCCGAGGGCCGGCGGCGATGTGTGGAATGAGAGACGGAAGGAAGGAACTAACAAATCCACTTCAACGCAACAGTACTACGAAACAGCAGCTAATCTCGGCGACACCGGTACGTCTTTTCTTTTTTTTTGTCTTTACGGAAAAAAAAAAACAAGCCTAAGTGCTAACTAACTCGGCTACAGACGCTATGAATGAAGTGGCGCTTTGCTATCTCCAAGGCTTTGGCTGCCGGAAAGACAAGGTACGTAAACGTATTACTGCTACTTTTAGTAGTTGCTTTTGTCATGCTGTGTTCAAACCAAACCGTACTGTAAAAAGACCATAAACGAGGACGGCAGGCGGCAAGGCACGGCTGGTTGTTCTTGGCAACTACCTGCTGGGCACGAGAAAAAAGAAAAGAAAAAAAGGAAAGTATGGGCAGCTACGAGTAATGCTTACTTACGACCCAGAGTTGGGTTGTTGGCCAAGAAGTGCCTTGGCTGATTTGGGCATCAACCTCCTCTCTTTTTTCTCTTTGTTCTACTTCTCTTGCTTCTCGGCTTTTTGGCTCTACGCTACTCGTCCACTTCCCACACCCGACGTCCAGAGGCCTCCCGTCGCCTTTTCATCTCATATCCCATATTCATTCGCTTGTTAGTCTTCGAGGCTCCCTGCCGCGCTGGCACAACCGACGGCCTTTGGCGACCCTCCATTGCGAGTGCCGTTCAGGTGTATGCGTGCGTTTGCACCGTCCACCGTGCTTTTGGCGTTTCTTCGGGCGTTTTCTGTCTTGCGTTGCCGGCAGTGTGTAACATGGCGGGTCGTTACGGGGTGGAATCGCGCGCTGAAGTTGTATATTCGCTGCTACTGCTACAGCTACAGCTACTACTGCTCAAAGTCGTATGGTGCCTGAGTTGGCCGGGCAGGGAGTGCGAGTATAATGCGAGACGTCATGTCGCATTCCAGAACCCAGTCATACAAAGAAAGAGACATTGTCCTTTTTCTTTTTTTCTTTTTTTTTTTCTTGTCAAACTTGGCGCATGAGGCTTTCCAAGTGGCTCTTGTCCCCGAGCCGCAAAAGACAAACATAAGAACGTAGCCGAAGACCCATTGAAATCGCTAACACATCTGCCGTATAGTTTGCTGCTGCGCGATACTACAGACTGGCCGAAAAGGCCGGCAACAAGACACTCGGAAACTCATGGTACGTCTTGTTCTTCCTTACATCTTTTTTTCTCGATCCCGATACCGATCCCGATACCAATACAGACCTGGTCCTTTGTCATACCTCGCTTCAATCCTCCATCCTCACCCCAGCACATGACCCATTCCCAAGTCCCTCTCCTGCGCTGTTTATTCTCGTCTCCTCGGCTGTGCATAAAAGCCGTAACATCTACCTCTTTATCCTGCTCCTTTTCTCGTTTTGCCCAAGCCTTTTTTGTCTCTCCACATATCACGTCTTGCATTCTCTCTTCTTTTTATGTCCCCTACTGTAAAAAAAAAAAAAAACGGATACATACATGGCATGGCCCGTTTTGGGAGACACATACCGCTGCATTAGCTTTATGCATAGCTGCCCAATTTCCACAAATCATAAAAGAAATCCAAAAAGCCAAAATGTACACCTGAAGCGAGAATAAGCACCTCCTATCCAGTACTCACCTGCACCACTCCCAAACCAGCGACATACGGAGTACATACATAACTATGCGCTGTCCCATCCAACTAGGTCACGTGCATATATATCTAGAACAATGAGCTAACCCGGCATCTTCTCTCCTTCTCCAGGATCTGGAAAGAAAAGTATGACCCCGAGCAACAGGGTAAGAAAAAGAGGATTTTCTCGTTTGGCAGTCACGATTAAAAGTTGAAGCTGTCCAAACAAGACATAGATTTTCTGTGGGAGCGGCGTTGGCGGCGGTGGCGCATTATGGGAAGCACATGTTTGAGATACCTCTTTTGATACATACAGATACATACGGTTTATATACAATGTTTTCATTCGGCAATTATAATTCTTAGACATTTGGTACTCTTGAACAAAGACGGCCTTGGCATATTCCAGCCCTGGCTAGTCAATTTGTATAAGAGTAAATATAGAAATATGGAAAGGAAACCGATAAAAGGAATAACAAAAAAAACAAAAAGCAGCTATATTTTAAAAAAGCAAAACAAGAAACCCGAAATCATGAAAACTGGTAAAACCAACAGAGCAAAAGAGAAACAGAAAGCTAGAAACTAAAAGAGGAAAAAAAAAAAACAATAACTGCGATAATGGAAAGATGAACCAAGATATGCTCTGTCAGAAACATCTGAAGAAACACACCATGGAAATAAAAGCCTGGAAAGGCTCTCATCCGTATACAGCCAAAACTGTATTCCGGTGGATTATAGAATAACAAGTAGACCTCAATAAGCCCGGATAGGGAGTACGTCCATGTTCAAACCTGGCATCGGTGCAGGATAATGACACCGGCCGGTCGGCCAAACTGATTGCCAACGGGGCATCCCTGCCCATGGTCAGTACAGAATGGTGAACAATGGACCGAGATACGTGTATATCTCAAAACGCAATCACAATAGGGAAAGCGCCAGAATTCAAGCGAGAGAATAGGCAGCTTCTGGGAAACCAGACAAGCGACCTGAAGCAGGACTCGGCTCAACGCCGTGGGTAACGAATGAATAAGTAGCAGAGCTACGTGGAAATCCAGCTGTAGAAACGAAAGACAGAGGTAGGATAAAGCTGGATCTCCAAGTAGCTGCCAAATGGTTGGTGTGAGGCAGAAAAGAATGAAGAAACGTTGGAAAAGAAAATGCAGAGACCCGACCAAAGAGAAAAAATGCAACCCAAAAACAAACAGAAAATGTAATCGTACCGCCCTCAACTGAGAAAGGCGAGTGGTAAAGAGCGAAGCGTCCAACTGGATAGGACTAGCGAAAGAGCGAGTGTAAAACAAAGAGGAAGAAGAGGTCTAACGAGATATAAAAACAAAAGGTCAGGCCGATTGTGACCGGTATAATATCGACGCGCGTGCTATATGAAGCAGACTGAAAAGACACGCGGCCGGCGCAGCACCCGATAGTAACGAGGCGCACAAAATCATGAGTTGTTGCTCGGAAAAGGAAGAAGCGAGAAAGAGAAAACAGAGGGAAAGACGACAAAACAAAAAGAGCCCAGAAGCGCATTTCAGCAACCAAAGACTGTGGAACATACTCAACCAGCTTCCAAAGCCGGTGAGCCACATCCAACAACCGGATCAGACGAAAGAGAACTGCTGTAACCAGACAACTCAATGGAAGACCTGGCAGAGTCCAGAATGAAACAGGGCGAGTGAGGACGACAAAAGCAGAGCGAAGCAAAGCAAAGTTCATACAGACAAGCAGGGAATGTTAAACCCCAGCAAGGAATATGTGCAATGTGCAGCTGGCAGAGTCAGAAGACCGACGGCAAAGCCGGCGTAAAGAGCGGAACCGAGTGAGAAGTGCCCGGAGAACAATCGACACGACACGAAACGAAACGACACAAGAACCAAGGTAAGACAGTGGCGATATACCAGCCGGATAGCATCGGGCTAGATACCAGGGAGTCAGACCAAGGTAACGCTTTTCAGATGATGAACAGGAACATATTTCAGTTATCCCATAACAATCAGACGAGAAGCAAAAGGGTTCAAAAGTAAGGCTGGCGCATTAGCGCCTTCAAGCCTTAGCCGAGGCCATCGAAGGGCCCGCCGAGCTGCAGCCCGACGCGCCGTGACCGACCATGCGCGCAAAGCTGCGCACCACATCCAGCGGAATCTGCTCACGGAGGAGCGACCGCGAGCACACTTCAGCAGCGTTGCCAGAGCCACGCAGCACGTTCAGCGCACCGGCCAGATTTCTCTGGTCGGCAGACGCCTTGGACTGCGCGCCGTCCAGCGCGGCCAGCATGTCGGCATTGCCGTACTGGACAGCCGACAGGGCAAAGATGTGTTCGCTAGTTTGCTCATGCGAGGACAGAGTCAGCATATCGCCCAGCGTGCCAATCATGGACACGTCAGACGAAGTGGGCATAGCCCAGGACGCGGAGGTGGCGTTCGGGGAGCCGGCAGCCATGTCAACGCCAGCATTCTTGAAGAGGTTCTGCAGCAGACCCACGGTAGTGGTGCGCATATCCTCGGAAATGGCAGGCAGGACAGGAGCAGCAGCCGAAGCCGAGCCGGCCGAGATGACGTAGGCACCCACCAGGAAGAGCATGAAGAGCAGGCTGTTCTGGCCATTACCAGAAGTAGCAGAGCGCTCAACAGAGGTCTCTTCAGACAGCTCGGTCTTGTTTATGGACACGAACTGCTGGGCCTGCACCAGGTGGGGGCTAGTGGGTTCCGTCTTCACCTGCTTAGCGTTTCCGCCAAAGCCGGCATCGAGGAAGCCACCAGCGCCAGCGGGCGCATCCCAGCCGGTCGAGGTGGGCGAGGGGGTGTGTTGAGGGGTGGTGTCGGGTGAGTAGCAGCCATCAAGACCGTTGGTAAAGGCAGCGCCGCCGCGGCCACCGCGCAGGCCCGAGTTTTCGGTCTCAAGGCGGTGCACGTGGGTCGTCAGCAGGCTAACCTTCTTGCGGAGTTCACCGGCCTCCAGGGTGTGGTCGCGAATCAGATTCTCCTTCTCCATGTTCTGGACCTGGATGTACTCCTGGAACTGACGCTTCTCAAGAGACATGCGCTCAATCTCCTTGCGCAGTATAGCAAGTTCTTCTTCCATGTCGCTAATGACGACAGTGAACTGCTTCTTCTCATCCTCGAGACGCTCAGTGTGCATCTTCTTGCGCTGGCGAGAGTCGAGACTGGTAATAGTTAGCATGTCGGTTGGTAATGTAGATTGCGAATAACTTACGCAGCCTGGCGGTTTCTGAGCAGACGCTTCTGCTGCTTCAGCTCCTTGATCTCCTGCTCGTCGGTAGACTGAGAGATGAGTTGATCGATGTTGGTAAGGTTGCGCTCAACCGGGATATCGAAACGGGCATTCTTCTTGCGAATGCCATCACCGCGGCGAAGCTCGTGCAGCACGGCCTGAGCCATGGGCGAACGCTTAGATCCATTGGCAATGGCCGCAATGCCGTCCATGGCGGTAACGGGCATGTTGATGTTGGTAGGAGATCCGGTCACGGCACCCGAAGGCATCATGCCAGAGAACATACCAGCGTTCATGCCGCCAAAGGCCGAGTTGGCATGCAGCATCTGCTGCTGGGAAGCAAAGACAGGGTCAAAGCCGTCCATAGGCTCAAACTGCTGGGTGATGGACATGCTATCGACTCCAACGCCCATGCCGACACCCATGCCAATAGCCATGCCGGCGCCAGGAGCCAGAGTAGCCCAGTTGGCGGTGGCGGCAGCGCCCATCATGGGCGGAGTAGTGACATCAGTACCGAAGAAGGTCGTCTGCTGGCTAGAAGCCATACCAACAGAGCCATTGGAAGACGGGAGCGACTGCATCTCGGCACCCCAGGCATCTTCCTGCTTGGGAGAGTACAGAACACCGGCAGCAGCCGATTCACGGCGGCTCATCATGGGCGACGAGAGCTCAAGCGAACGGTCCATCATGGAGTCCTTGAGCATAGAGTCGTCCTCGTTGAAGTAGTGGCCCTCAACGGAGTTGTTTGCGTAATATGGGGGAGTCAGAGCAGAAACCATTGTGTTTGTTGTAGTTGTAGTTGTTGATATTGCGTCAATGAGAGAGATGACTCGTAAATGGAAATGTGGGACCAAAAAATGAAGGCAAAAAGAGATGAGGTTGAAGAAACGAGATGGTAAAATCGAAAAGCGAAAAGTCTAAATAATTGGCACAGCCATATGTTAGTAGATGAAAAGGGAAGAAAAGCAGAAGAGGACTGGAGGGAAAAGCAGAAGAGAGAGAGAGGACTGGAGGGAAAAGCAGAAGAGAGAGAGAGGACTGGAGGAAATATGGAAAGTGGAAAATTTAAAATCACTGGGGTCTAAATAGCATAGACACGGCCCAGCAGGAAGGAACGACTCCGCGAAGGCAGTTGCAGGTGCAAGTGCAAGAGAGGCGGTGAACACTAATTCACTTTCTGGAACAAAGTGGTGTATAGAGAACCTAGGCAAGGAAAGAGCGGTTGTCCGTGGAGCAAAAAGTTACAGCCGGCCAGTTCCTTCCTTCCTTTGTTCGTCGACTAGTGCTATTTCTAGTACCACTTCTGGCCTGCTATTCAAGGGAAATCGCTGGAGGGGTTCGTAGACAGGGGAAGGTGCTTGACTGAGGCAGAGAGAAACAAGGAAAGTAGAGGAAAGGTAAGAGGGAACTTGCTCATAAGGATGCAACACAGAGAAAATTTGGTTGTGGAAAGAACAGAAAGGTAAAGATAAGGGAAGATGATGGGAACTTGCGGGCTAATATAAAAGCAGAGAGGAAGAGAGGAAGAGGGAAAGAACATGCAAACAAAGCCAGAGGAAGTGAGAAAGGCAAGAAGCAGATCAAGACACACATAAAAAGTGGAGGAGCTGGATAAACAGCCAACGAGCAGGAATAAATCGATAAAAAAAACTTACTGTGTTGTACCACAAAGAGCAAAAAAGAAAACAAAAAAAAACCCGGTCTGTGTTGGGAACAAGATAAAAACGAGAAAGAGGCGTGTAGTTGAAAGTGAGAAAAGAGCAGATCTTGTGCAGGAGATCAGATTCAGAAAACGAAGAACAAAAGTTATGAAGTAGCGATCAAGAAATAAAGTATAAAGAAAAGTGAAACGGCAGATGCACGAGTCGTAAAATTCAACAGTCAGGAATCAAGAGAAAGAGCGAGACGAGGAGTTCAAATAGTACTTGACTAGTGAGTGAGTAGGATGGACGGCAGGGGCTTTCTGTATTTAGTTTTTTTTTTTTCCTCTTATTTTTATTTATTTATTTTCTCGTTTTATTTTCTCGTTTTATTTTTTTCTTTTCTTTTCGTTTCCTATATGCAAGCAAGCAAGGAGGAATAAAATAAAATGGATGTCGGTTGTAACGGGGGGGGTGTAGGATTAGCACAAAGTTCAGAAAGATGATTATGAGTGTGAGACTATAGTACTTAAATCAACGACCAGAGAAAAACCAAGTATAAATGGGAGCTTTACATTTAGTAGATGTCTTGGAAATTCTGCTCGTCATCTTTATTTCTCTCCCAATTAGCTCATTACCTGCTAATATAGAGTTTTTATCAGGCGCTGAAGCTACTTTCACAAGATATATTTACTATGGATTGTCTCTAGGGGCCACTGGAAATCTAGTGTTAGCGAGACATGAGGCGTGTGTGTGTGCGTAAGTGGGGGGCGTGTGATTCTGTTGGTATTCATTATTTATGTACTATTTATCTTCAACATAGTTTTACACCCGAGATTTATGCTTGTATATGGTAAGGAAGTCCTAGTACTACTAGTATGTACGTACAGTATATACGCACTCCGTTGTCTCTGTACGGATAACACAAGCATTCCTGACTTACTGTTTAAACCTGGAGTCCACCTCTTCATAGTGGGGTCAATACCGATAACTTACTTAAGTACATAGTATAATCCTGTAGATCTCATCTTTGTACAAGGCTTAGAACTAGGGCCGTGCTGAAGATCCTAGTTTTGGGAAGTACAGCAGCTGTTTTCTGAGCACGTACAGTACATCACTACCTCTTATATTGGAATTGCTTTTTTCAAAACTTAAAATATAATTACAAATTGACTTTGTTTACTCCTCTCCTAATGACAAAAATGAATTCACCCACTAGTTAGTCAAGACACGCTACCTTGGACGCATCGTCATGCAAACGGGCTAGGCACCCTAAAGCAGTAGAGAGAAAACAACCTTTGTTTATATCATCCAAGTCTTTTTTTTTATTCATTACTCTCATGGAACCCAAAATTTATGGAGAGACATCATCCAAGTCTTGTAGAGGTGTTCAGGGTCATACTGCGCCCCATATAGAGCTTTGATGTGTTTTCTTTACCAGCCGTATAACCGCCTAACCCTTCTCTGACTATTCTCCAGTTACAATGAGAAGACTTCTAGGCCAATTCTACAAACCATAAGCAAGGCTTGCTCATAAAGAGGCCATGTTCCGAGCATTAGCGCCGGAAATCACATTTCTCTCGCCGCCGGGGGGACCAATCAGCAAATGCAGTAGAGTGCTTTTCAGCCATCAGCCTCTATGAAATGTGCTGAAACACACATTCGGGGTAGTTATCTGCAGATATCTCCCTACTTGGCTGTGCTTCTCTTATGTGACGCTGTCCCCCAGTGAAGCTGTACCTATAATATTGTGAGCTTCTTGCCGCTCAGTAGCGGTTGGAAAAAGAAAGCAGAATGATATTTTTTAGGTTTGTGGTGCGCCATCGGAACGACGGTGCGCCATATTTATTCTTTTCGGCTCACTTTCTAGCAAGTTAACGGAGGCGAACTTTGGAGATGCTGCTCGTCACGAGTGAGTGTTGGTTTGTTGATTTATCTGCTCTGTTATGGACTGTGCCGTTATTTACGACAGCTTTGGAACAGCCTCGAAATTCGTAACATAAAGTAATTCTTACCCGATACTGACGGAGTGTAGACGTCTTCAAATTCCCCAAGTCAAGGGAGTATCGGAGCTCTTGTGTCTCGTGAGTTTAAGTGTGTCTACGCTGTCCGCACATGTAAGCCCCTTGAAGTAAGAAACCTGGTTAGGCGTTTATATCTCTGTAGCAAATACCGGTAAACAAAAGTGACTTCATGGTGAGATCGGTTGATGCTACAAGAATCCCCTGGTGTCGTCCTTAAAGATTTTGTTATAGAGGGCTTTACATCGGAGAATAAAATTAAATTGTTGACGTTCATTTATCTTATATAAATTTACGTCCCAGTTAAAAACATGTACTCCATGGCAACAATATTATGCTGAGTATTATGCTACAAATGTTCATTTTGGCAGCTATTTGAACCCAGCATGGTCATTGTTATATTCTCTGCCCTGAAGTATACAAGTAACTATACTAGTATTAATTATACTATCAATTATAGGTTAGGCATCAATGCATTTTGTACTTTGCTATAAGAACAATATAGATATGAATTTGCAAGGTCCTTTACAGCTAGAGTAAGCTTATTCCGTTAGTAACTTGACAAAGAGCTGTAATTTTAGATGTTATAAAATCAGCTCAGCTCATAGTAAGACGATATCGGACGTCTCTGTGATGGCTAGACTAAACCTCTTCTAGGATATATTATCGTGCAACACTTACATCTTATAACATGACAATTCCTATGCTCCCAATATTCGAAATACAAATAAAAAATACTGACGTATTGGCCTAGTAAATAAGGAATCTAGCGGTGAAGAATGGCAAGTTAAGACACGACCCAGCAATACGGTTCAACCCGTATTCAAGGGGGTAAACTAAGCAGAATGAACAAACACAGAAATCTACAAAAACGGACCATCAGCGGCCAGAAGCTGTCCAGCCGCGCTGGCTTACAAAATACGTCGAAAAAATGTAAACAATCCTTTGAATGATATTCCGGGTTAATACTCTTTCTCCTGGCTGCATATTACTTCTTGGTCAGGGCGGGGCTCGCGGAGACACACAAGTTTCCGGTTGGATAATGGATAATTCGTTGGTACGGGATGGAAGCCAGGGAGAGATATGCATGCACCATTTTAGCGGCGCACTTTGTTTTTGTACTGAGCACTTTTACGTGTTTGCCACGGCATCAGTGTTCACCTCCTGATTTATTCTCCAGATAATGAACCATGTTATCTATCTCTAAACCCTTGCATCTTTCGTTTGTCGAAAGTAAGAAACAACAAAATGACAAGTAAAAAATGAAACAGACGGTCACAATCTGGCCGTCTACAGTGATGTCCGCTTTCATTTTTATTTCTCATGGCCTTCTACAGAGGTCGGATTCAGGAGCACATGAAGGTATACGCCACGCCCGCACTTTTCTGTTTCCTACAGCCATCAAATGCTGTGTTCATATGAAAAACTTGGATCTAACGTCCCGGCTCCAATCCTGCACCCACATGATGCGACGCCAAAGTTTACAAAAAACGCCGGTTTTGTGAAGCGCACATGATTGAAGACTTGCAGGATGGTGGCATCAATATGAACTCTCTTTAGGTGCGTCTTGTATATCTAGGTAAGGACATCAAGCAAGTCAGCGAGCACAGCAGATTGGATTCATAAAGGGCATAAAGAAAGCTGTTGTGCTTCTTAATTCATGCGTGTTACTTACCGCAGATAGATGCTACAGATAGGAAGTTAATATGGAGTTATTGTAAGTACTATATACTTACAGACGCCTGTCACGGTTTCATCTTTATGTGGCCCTGTCCTTATTGCAGCTGGGCGACAGGGGCTTTTCCAGACACTTTGCAAGGCGGTATCAATGGGCATGCCGGCAGTCCTTTTTTGTGAAGGAAAAAAGAAGAATGTTAGAAAGAAACGGCCATAACTACAAGCCAGTCATCATGCAAAAAGCCCGGACCGCCAACGGCCCGAGACTTGAAGGTCCAATGAAGAAAGAAAGAATAAAAAAAAAAAAAACAGCGTTTGCATCGATGCGGTATTTGGAGTAGCACTTGGAGCACTGTGCAACAATACTTTTGCATCTGTGACTTGACTTATCTTGATGCGACCTTTGTTAGTTGCCTTTATTATTATTCTTGTTTTAGTCTGCTGACGTTTTTCAAACAATGGCCTGTTCATGTGTACAGCGCTATTTCCTCTCTGGAAGAAACAAAGCTCAGGACAAACAACCAAAAAAAAAGAAGTGGCAAATAGGCTAAAAAGAAAAAAAAAAAAAAAAAAAGTAAATGGCATTGTTCGAGAAGAAAAAAAAAAAGAATTCGGAAAAACTACGGACTATTCCAGCTGAGACATTCTTTTTTCGAAATAGAAAGGTTGCTATTTTTCGTCTGACGAAAATCATGTATTGTTTTGTCTTTTCGTCGCACGAGGAATTTAATTCCTTTATTCAAAATCTTTTTTTTCTCCCTTTTCTCCTTGAAATTTCCCGATTTTGTCCGCTAAGTGTCAATTTCGACAACACAATTATTAGCATCTTGCACACCATTTTTGTCTGCTGAAGATTTATTTTTGTGTTTTTCTCTGACTTTTGCCTTCTAAATGAGAGACCTCGTCCGTTTAGCTACCGGCCATAATACCTAAAATCAGCATCATTAGCGCCCCTGCTTTGGTTTGCTTCTCACATAGCGTCACGTCTCTTTTCAGGCTGGGCCAATCGTAGCCATGTTAACAGCGAATAGTGCAACCAAGAGTCGGCCGGCTGCTGCGACCACCTGCATACAGGTGAATCCGGTCTTTTTTTTTTCTTCTTTTTTTTTTCTGGCCCTCTCTTGAAATCGTTGTAGTACTTGGTTTTTTTTTTGTGATATGGGCCAAGGGTCCTGGCGGGAGAATATGACTAGGGTCCTTGAACTAAGAAATAAGCTGGAGACAGGAAATACTCTATAAGCAAGAAAAATGAAGCCAGATCAGGCTGAGCCAGGTCTGGTCAGGCTGGGTTGAACGGGGGGCCTATTCCTTTGTGACGCCAAATCATAGGGTAAACAAGGCGAGCAGCGTATTTAGACGAGTAACTACGGTCGCTGAGACTGGTCCTGTCTTGCCTCGTCTTACTGCCCCTCCTCCTCGCCCAGTTGATATTTTGTCACTCACACTATCTCAGGGAGGGCAGGTCAAGGTCTCTCTCTTCCACTAAACAACACGGCCGTAAATGGGCTTCTCATACTTGTTGCTATCTGTGACTACGATTTGTGATTGCAACTATGACTATGACTTGTGACCACGGCCGCTGTAATCGGCCGCCCGAACGACCCGTCGCGGGGCTACTCGTACCATACAAACATACACATTTTCTCTTCCTTTCCATCTTACACCCAGGCCTCATTTTGCGACCCCAGATAATCATAGCGTCAAGGCTTTCCATGGCCCGTCTGTTGATACTGCTAGTACTAGCTTCAGGTAATTAATAGCCAGTAAACTGTTAGCACTAGCCTCAGGTAAATGATGCTGATGCTTGGGCTGAAAAAAAAAAAAAGAAAAGGCAAAAGATTCCTCCTTAGGGTAAGTGCTTGCCGTTCTAGGGGGTGCTTGCCGGAGCTTACTTACATTAACAGGCATTAACAGGCATTATTGTGTACCGTACAAACAAAGCAAATGGCAGACAAGGGAAGAAGAAGTGAACGCGAATAAAACCCTTGTCATTGTTTCAATGTTTGGAATAAACCCTGGACAAGTTAGTCTTGGAGGGGAAACTACAATAACTAAAAATGGAGGGGAAACAGTAACTAAAGAATGGAGGGGCAAATCAAGGTTAAAGTTGAAACCCCCACCTACTCACCACCTCAAGCTTGTGACTTCTGCTGCTTGTTTAGCTGCCCTCGTTTTCATAATTTCAGCTGATTAGTCAATAAGAAAAGAGCCCAATTCTTTGCCAATACAGTGTGCTTCGGCTCCGGTAGATTTCGGTAGCGGGCAGCAAGCGGGCTGTCATTGAGGTTTACGCTAGTGTTGTGCTGTGGCCGTTGATTTTCTGGCTCTCGTATGACGGTGCTTTTGTTTTGTTACTCTGGTAGCGGCCGTAAACCAAGGTCTCTCTCTCTCTCTCTCTCTCTCTCTCTCTCTCTCTCTCTCTCCCCCCTCTTCATCCTTTGGCCTGAAGATAAAGAGCAGCCTGAGAGGCCTCCATGACCTACGGGCTCTCGCAAGGATTGGTTAGCAGTATCGGCATAGACGAGAGAGATCAACAGCAAAAGCAGAACGACTAGCGAATCCGGCTGCTGTTCAGTCGAACCACGCAAGCTTCTTTTTTGTTACTGTTTATTACTTTTTTTTTTTCCTTTTTCTACGTTTTAGCTCCAAGTTTTGTTTTGATAATAGATGCATACTCATAACTAGATTTTGCAGCACTCTCTTTTTCTTGTGTCGATTCTGCTTTTATGTCCGATTGTGTGTCTCTTTGTACACTCCACCACTAAGAAAAAGGGTCTTGGTTCATAATCTGCACAGCCGCTCTCCACCTTCTGCCCTGCTCAACTTTGTTTACCTTTTGTTTTCCTTGCACGTCTCTTTGTATTTCATAATCCTTTCCGCGTATTATTGGTGAGGCAAGAGTAAAAAGTACCCCCCCCCCCCCCGAAAGACCAGTCAAGGACGAATTCAGGTAAAGCAGTCGTGTAAAGGAGGGCAGCCCAGACGAGAAAAATAACTCAACCAAGGACGCCTCGTGATAGTTTTCTTTTTTGCTTCGTATTTGTTTTGTCTAGTAGAGGATCCGTAGAGCTTCAATTTTGTCAGCCACGCCTTCACTCTTTTGATTTCAGTAGTAGCCTAAGCAGCAGAGAAATGTGCCAGACATTTTGCTTTGGTAGTACTGACTCCAAATCAACACTACTATAAAACACACTTGTCACCCTGAAATGTGCAATACTATAGAAATACACAGTATACACAAGTATACATAAGTATACATAACTATGTTGTGTGTCTGGCAGTCCAAAGTACATCAATATCCGAGCATAAATGCACATCCTGTACCGTAGTTGAGCGGCAGGTTCCAATTGGCTGTAATGCATTGAAGCCCAATGCAACCCTCCAACTTGGTTCTCGTCCGATTCCTTTGGAAACCAAATGTTACCTTGTCATTGCTACTTTTATATAACGGATTTTATCAATTTGTTCAACGTCTGGGATCGTTAGGGTTAGTATACCTGCCAGACATATCTGCGCACCATCTAGGAATACTTCCCCGGCTTTGGAATTAACGACAAGATGGTGATAAACAACACAGAATGCGTTGTTGTTAGGCAGGCTTACATTGGGCTAGTGTCCTTGGGTAGATATTCAATCAATAACGACGTGTGTACCGAAATATTCCGTGATAAAGTTGGAGTAGATAAGTACTACTACTTACACAGTAGTACTACTCGTAGAGTGTGTCTTTTTTGTTATTCCAAGGTCTACCTAGATCAAGTGCATATTGTGTGACGGTATGGTTTGGAGAATATACTTGGAAAATCATGTCAAGAGACCTCTTGATGGTAGCATCAGTAGCATGTGTGTGGCGAAGAGCCCTTCTAGTCAGCTATAATCTGCTTACTTTCAGTTGTACCTGAGCATGTCTTGCTCCCCTTATGCTGAAGCACATGCACATGCTTGAATTACGCATCAATCGGCGTGGAATGTGCAGGACAAGACTGATACCAAACTCTAAAGCAAAATCCAATTGCTTCCCGATATGATCTTGTGATAGCGGTAAGTTCTCATCGGGCTTCCAAGCTTGCTCCAAACCCGACATTGCGAAGCTATGGACCCAAGAGATCTTCGATTTTCTCTTCTTTGTCCGAGTCTTGACCTGACCCGCCAATTGAGATAGTACCAACACGGTGACACACTGGCGCATTAACGAGTGACAAGCATGGACAAATTCTCAACGCCAAAAGCAAAAAGAAAAGTATTAAAAAGCACACTAATCTTGGTCTACTAGTATTACTGATCCGACGTCCGTGCACTTCTCGGATATTCTTCCGCCGCTGCCTCTGCACGATAGCTGATGAATATCTACGATGCAGTCCATGCGTCTCCGAGTCTCTGTAACACTAGAGGGGTGGTGATATATATCAGTGTCAGTGGTACTACTAGTACTAGTCTCTTGAAAACCGTAGGATGAATTTTGTCCCAATACTCGTGATGCTCCGCCCCTCCAGCAGTCATATCGACAGGTCCATGTGTTAGTGGCGATAGACAAGCGCCTAGCTGAGTGGTAGATCAGCAGATACTAAGCCCAAGATAGATGCCATCCGCTCTGATGAGACCCAAGCCCGGTGAATATGTGAGTGGAAAGCGGACAGTAGGTCATGAGACTCGTGAGAGTCAGCAGCGTCATTGAGCAGCGGCTGCTTCTACTTGTAGTCAAGGCACGGCTATTCTAGTGGGTAGCAACTGCAGTATGGTTGTAGCCTTGGAACAGCACCATTGCAAGAACGCCTTGGAGCCTGGTAGAGATATCAGGCAACATTTGCTGCACCAAAGAGCCCTCGCTAGAGAGTTGACCTTGTTTTCACAACCATGGCCGACGAGAAACATGTCTATATTCAGAATCTTATTTTCTCGTTTAACAGCTTTCTCAATAAAATCCACTCTTTTATTTTTATTTTTATTTTTATTTTTTTGCTTGGCTTGGTTCGGGCTCAAGATTTACGATACACAGTACTGACCTAAGCTGCTACTATTAATATTACTACCAGAAAGCCTGCAAGGGGAACGACAAGGTGACTGGTCGTGGAGGCAAGGACAGGCTGTGTCTTGTCTGTGGTTGCCCAAAAGGCAATAGAAGTAGCTGGATAGACGTTATAGGAAGCGATCACTTTCTAAAAAGGACCGCGAGAGACAAACGCTGGGCTGCGGCCATCCGGTAAGAAACCGAAACCCGGCGTGTTTGTAAGAGTTGAACCTCCGGGGCCAGTACCAGTAGTACTACTAGTACTAGGATGTAAGGAACAAGGGGCTCTTTATGTGCACGGTTAATACTTTATGCAGAGCCGAGCAGGATGCATAAGAATAGTAGAAAATATTTGCCCGACGGGGTCGAATGACAATAAAAAGAAACAAAAAAAAAAAAGTCTTGCTGTGCAGGTCCGTCCATGCAGGCGAGTTGAAAGAGCGGTGAAGAATGTGCAGTAGCGTAAAAGAGCAACAAGAACTAAACAAGCTGGTGTGTGTCGCTTGAAACATGGTATCTACTTACTCAAGTATGTACAGTACCAACTGTTCTGTACTGTGGTGGCAGTAGTAACTCGCAGGCAGATCAAGTTGTGTGTACTCCATTTGTTTTGATTATCCTTTCTTTGCACTCTGGTTTGTTGTGCTGATTTGCCTAATGCACCTTTCCTCCTTGTTTTGCCACTTGTGCCATTGGCGGGCGCTACAAGCAAAGTTCTCGTTCGCCAGGCGACGCGAGGCGTGGATGCTAGGTACATATATTCATGCATCTATCCATACTTTTACCGATCGATTAGTAAGTATGCACAGCATTTACTTGAATATTATTTAACAGGTACAGGGCCATGCTGCATAACTTCACCAACGGATATGCATATTCCCCAGGTCAATTTGGGATAGCTTCTGCTATTATACTACTAGTACTAGGGTCCGGCAAAACAGGGAAAGCCACGGCTCGGCTGTATCACCTTGAGCTTGCCAGGGTCTCTGACTTTGGCTTGTCCCTGTCTGTGATGTTCCACTGAGCTCTCGAAGATACCATACATCAGACAGAAAACGAGTGTGGTTCTGATCATAAATGATATATTTGGTGACAAAGCGAGATGGACAGACCGACTGACCGACCCTCTAATCCCCCTAACATCTGCACTTGGCCACAAACAACCAACTGCAAAAAAGCACGATGCCGTCATATAAAACAGCAATTCCTGGTCCGTGAACAAGCACTACCTGGCATGTGTTTGTTAGACCTGACTAGCTAAAGTGCCTGTCTTCTCGTACAGCAGAGCAAGGAAAAGCCAAAAGGTCTAGGGACTAAAAGCATCTTGCAAGAAAATGTCATATCTCCCTCTCTCCCTCTCTCTCTCTATCTCTCTCTGCAATTAGTTCCTGCCCCTGTGGTGGGGCGGGACTTGAATGTGGATTCAGTTGCACAGATGGATAGAGATGGTATCTTGCTTTTGCCATCCCTGCTTTTTCAACTTAACCTGCTTGCTGTTCCCTATTGTGGAGCGTATATTGAGAGAATGCTGCAGGTAGAGCCTGACACTGTCGCACATTGATGACTGGCGACTGGCAGTCTGTTTCTTTTTTTTTCTTTTTTTTTTCTTTTTTTTTCTTTTTTTTTCTTTTTTTTTCTTTTTTTTTCTTTTTTTTTCTTTTTTTTCTTCTTTTTACAAAGCTCTAGTCTATCCGGTATTCACATCCTACTTGGTATCTCTAGACCTTGCCACAATATGTTCTAGTTCATTTCTTTGTCCGAGTTGTTGAGAGTACCAGATTGACATGGCCGGCTAGCCAAGGACTACCACCGGCACAAAAGCCGTCGAATCCAGCAACAATGTGTATGCTCTACCAAACAGTACTTTACTCATCGCCTTGACTCATCGCCGACTCCCTCAAATTTGCAGCCAATCATTCTCACGACGATATCCTATCCGGCTTATAGTCCAGCAGCTCGGCCGGGTCATCCAGATAAGAGCATATTGTCTCCCTTTGTTTCTCTCTGTCAAGCCACTACTATTCGTGAAGCAGCTGACATTGGAATTGAAACACTGGTTCCCAGGATTTTTCTCGGTGGCGAGCTTGACTCTTCTTACGCACCATTTCAAGTCTTATGACAGCTCTAGAGCCGGCTCGGTAATATCGCCCATCCGATACTCCAGTGGAACTGCCTATTCTCTCTGAGGTGGTGATCCTTTTGTCTCGCTTTCTTGGTGTTGGAGACAAGAACAGCTGTTCTGCTTGTCGCCCGACGGCTTCTGTGAGGCTTCAGCTCGCCCATGGTTTATTCATATTTATCTTTATCAGGGGGGCGTGTGGTGTGGGATGAGACGGGCTAAAAAAAGGAGATCAAGGCAATGCGTAAGCAGAGCGTGCTAAGCCTTCGGGGCTCATTCTTTTTGCTGGAGACACTCCTCTTCTTGGCCCCAACCAGAAGCCCGAAGCCCGGGGGACCAGAGCAACAAAGAGAAATAAAAACAAAGGAAAGAAGGAAAGCCGGTGGAAGGGGGCCAATCCATCAGATGACGCCTGGACAACTATCGCCAGACAGAAGCAAGAAGCACAAGAACCAACGCAATATATTCGTCTGCGAATCTGCAAAACAACAGGGGCAAAACAGAAGGAATCAAAAAAGCTACTTCGGAGCTAGACATCAAAGACGAGGGGAAAAAAAAAGAAAGAAAAAAAAAGAACAAAAAATGCGAGGGTTGTCGTCATTTGCAGTGTCTTGTTCTTTGAGAAATGGGATTTTATCAAGTTGTGTTAAGTTGGGTAGTATAAGGCTCAGATTGCCTAATTGGGAAGAGCCGTTGCAACTTATTAACGTGCCAAAGAATATTAGGGAAGAAGAAAGGGAGAAATGGGGGGGGGGGGGTTTCGGATGTTTCTCTATTACTATTTGTTTCTTTTTTTCTTCTCTTCTTTTTTTTTCGTATTTTTGCCTTATTTTTCTTTGGTTTGTTTCCTTTTTCTTGTTCTCTGAGTATTTTGCCTTTTGCTTGGTATTGTTATTGGAAAGCTACAGATTAATATGGCGGTGAAGAATGGACGGCAAAAAGAAATCAGCAAGGGCGCCGAGAAAAGGTAAGTAAATTGCCGAGCTTACTATCAGTAGAAACTGCTAAGCAAGATAAAAAATCACCAAGATGGAAAAAAAAAAAAAAGAAAAAAAATACGGAAGAATTAATACCGAAAAGCAAATTCACAAGCTCAGTTGACAAAGTAGAGCCTGAAAAACGATGGTGATATTCAAGCCCCCTGCGTTATGTGAGGCCGGGCCGGGATACTCAGAGGCCTTGTCTGTTACTTGGTTTGTAGTACTATGTACTGTATTGAATCCATGTGAAAAGATAGGCAATCCGGCATCCCCATGGGACTCTATAGGTTGAGCATCAAGCGTCTGGCCTCATGGTTTAGTTTATTACGTCCAGTTTCCTGGATGGCCTTGTCTACCAAAGTCATACAATGTATCCTTCCACTTCCTCCCCAGATCCATATAGCACAGCAGGTCATCTGCTGGTGTATGTTTGGAAGACATACGGCATTGTGCAGACATCCTCCCGATACTTGTGGGAGAAAACACCACAGCCCAGAGGGCCCCGTCCATATCACCAGTGAAGCACCATCCAACCCACATGCACACCAAAGCTGTTACACACAGCACGAAAAACATCTAGAAGCCCGGCGACGTGCGCTTGCAGTCCTGATGAACGTAGCCAGTATTGGCTGTAAAACCAGTCAAGACAGTGCCACCATGGATATGGCTTCGTTATATGCCCATGCATACAGCGATAGCAGAGCAACTCTAACCCCATCTGCACACATGACTTCAGCATAGTATTTGCTATCTAGAGTCCCCAACACACCCTAAAGCCACGAAAAATGCGCTTCTTGTAGTCAGACCTTGACTGGAATAGCGCGCTGACGGCATTTGCGCCAGTGGTCCTCCGTGGCGCTGACGTGTGATCCATGAAGCGTAAATACACAAGCGACGGCATTTGCTACTGTGTGCTATTTAATACGGCACTTTGCAGGTCTAACTGGATGCTCGAGCTTCTTAGTAAATGTCTTGCCATCATCCAGCCCATCGTTACACACAAACCATGTCTTCAGCGCCACGTGAATGCCTCAGCGTAACTCTTGCTTCTCGCGTGCCCGCTCATCCTCTGCATCCTGTTTTGTTTGCCAGCATTCCCTTCTTCCCTCGTCCACCCACCCGCTGCCGTGCCCTCGGTCAACTCCCGGCTCTCAAGTTCGCCCTTCTAGAATCTCACCTCCTTGCTACCCCCCCCCCCCCAACATTCATGTGCCCTTTATTCGCGGCTCGTCATACTTCTAATCGTGCTACTGTTGTACGGCCGACGTAATGGTTAAGATGTTCTCATCCACCCCATTTACCCTGATACATAGCCGCTATAACGGCCCTTCAGCATCATCGCTTGTGCAAAGATTTTTGTATTGTCAACCGAAGATCGGGCTAGCAGTTCTGCCGCAGCGAGCAATCTGAGCTGAATATTTTTCTCTTCTTTTCTTCTCCTCACTCTTTCTTTTCGTCTTATTCTAAACTTGCCATCCTTGTGTGCACGTGGTACGTATACTCTTGTTCCACGGCGCAGTAGCGGAACGGTAAATAAAAAGCAAAAAGAGTCTGAGCCATATGGTGGTACATATTATTCCGTCTTTTTTTCTTTTTTGTTTGCTCTCTTGATGAGCTCGCGACGTCCTGTTCATCCCGATTATCCACGTCAATGGATTATGTGTCTTTGTTTGCCGTCCTCTTGTGTGCAGCGATGACCTGGTAATTCAATACTCCTACCGTCTCTGCGGCACATGGTGTATGTAGCTTATGCTTGACCAAGCTATAATACAGCATATAAGCTTTTTGTACTACTATGACCTTTGCCCCAACCTCGTAAATACCCAAGCTCATACTCTACGGGCATGTCTATTGTACTTGTCTTGGTTTGTTGAATCACGTTACATATTCCCTTCTTTACTAGGTATCTCACTGTATGTAAGTATGTTCTAGCTGCTTCCCTCGCTTCGGAATTCTCATTTCTACACTGCTCGCCACTCACTGCCTGTGTAACCTCGGAAAAAAGAAAACAAGGCCCAATAGCCACTGTGTCACTTGAATCTTGGTACAATACGCAATTTTTCTATCTTCCTGTTTATCTCAGGGTCCCTTTTCTTCGCTCAAATCTAGGCTTTACCTTTTTTTTTAATTGGTTTCTCGATGCGGTAAATACTCCCTATATCCAAAGAGTTTTGTTTTAGTACTCATGTAGCACCCAAATGTCTTACAATAAGGCCATTTTCCTATGCAAAATCTACATATTCGGCAATATATCGCGTACCAACGTTGCTTCTACTCATTTTTCGACCCTCTTGACTCCAATGAGCACCTACATGTGGAATCATGTTTGTCTTATTAACTTGTCAACTTTGGGTTAGCAAGTAACATGTGGTAGGGTTATCAAGGTGGTTCTTGTTCCTCTTCTTCATACTTGCATGAACTGATTTCCCACCGCCAATCATATATGGCCACTTTTTCGATGCCGGTCTCGGTCACTCGGAAACGCCCGTCCATTTTCTTCTATTTCTTCTGTTGCTTCCATGACAGATGTCAAGTCTCGCCAAATGCATAGCCCGCTTCCATTTCTACGCACATTTTATGTCATGACATGTACTTAATTTACCTTCACCCAATAATATGGAAAAGAAAGAAAAAAAAATTCTATATTCAGAGATCGTGACACGAATCTACCATCATGGCTCTCATCGTCACAAATACACTTTCACCGTCTCGCCTCGCAAAACCTTCAATAAACCTTCATCGCCCTCCTGCAACTTCACTATACGCTTATTAATCTTGGCTTTATATATCTTGACATCAGACCACCGCAACCAAGCCGGTGGCTCTACGGTAGCTGGTTGAATCTGTAAATCTTCTAATCTACCGCCATTTGTGAGAATTCTCCCACTCTGTTGAAATCCTCGCTACACCACTGACCGCCCAATATCCGAACAAATATCTGGGCCGACATCATAACTGCAACACACCGTCTATAGTTTCCATAGAACTGGCGATTATGAGGCCGAGGCCAGCTGGACCAGGCGCTCACCAGCCTTCAGGTTGGCGTACTCGTAGGCACGTGACTCGGGTGGGAACGTGCCGTTGGCTGCCCAAAGATCAATTAGAGCCTGCATGGGCTCCAGCTCATGCTGCTTCAGCATGTCCAGGGCGGTGGCAGTGAGCAGGAAGTGAGAGAAACACGAGTTAAGCTGCTTCTCCAGGTTCAGATGGTAGAAGGGCTCCACGTAATGGGCAAAGTAGAGATGGGCGTAGACACGGAACATTTGGCGGAAAACCATCTGGCACACCTCGATGAAGCTCTCGGGGAAGCCCGACCGCTTGCCAATGTAGTCGCGATCGCCGTTGGCCAGCTGGGCGATAGCACTGGTGGTGACATTGGCGTTGAGCGCAAACGACACACCGGCAGGGTCTGTAGGGAAAACCTTTTCGTCGTCCGCCTTGCCCGAGATCCAGCGCTGCATGAGCGTCATGTACTCATGAGCAGGGAGCTCAACGGGCTCACGCTTGGCATTCAACCAAGTAAAAGAGTGGTTCCTACAATGAGGTCAGTTAATAAGTAAACAAGATAATCGAGAAAAAAAAAAAGAAAAAAAAAACTTACGCGCCAGCCGACATTCGCGGGCAAGAAGTAGCATTGCAGATGGTGTTGCCATCATCTTCTTTCTCGTGAACTACGCGGACAAAGTGCCACAGGTTGCGGTAGTGCTCAACCACTAATACTGTTAGCACACACAAGGACCGGAAACTATAAACGGGAGAACCCCCCAAAGAAAACATACCTTGATGAGCTAGCCACTCGCCCTGCTCAACCGTCTTGGGCCGCGCACTCAGCGTCATGAAGTTTCCCTTGACAATGTGCTTGGCATACGAGTTATTGAGCCACAACGGCATGGGCTTCGGCAGGTGATACGAGGCCAGAATCTCGTCGCCGCTGAGACCGGAGGTGTCCATGCCGACCGAATGGCCCAATGGCGGGGCACTGTTGATATGGGGAATGCGGGGTGAAGGGATGGGGCCTTGGGCGGAGTTGGCCTGCAGAGATGCAGCACCGGACGTGGACGGAGAGTGGTGGGCGGACGAAGGGCCTGGACTTTTACTAGGAGCCGGAGCCTTGCTAGAGCTGTTGCCTCCCCGCAGACGGGCGTTGCTATTGGTTGCAAATTAGTATGTGTGTTGGCGTTGGCGTTGGATTTGGCGTGGTGTGTGCGTGTGCTTGAAAGTGCAACCAAGAATCGGACGCAAGGAGATCAAGTTAAGCTAAACCAACTGGAAAAGAATAACTGGAAAATAAATGCGCCTAGTGGGATTGGATGCGGTGTAAATCAATGGGGTAAATGAATGAACGAATGGATCAATGAAATTGATGCGAGGAAATAATGGAATCAGACTGTCTTGGTTTGGTTTGGCTGGTCGTGGAATGGAGTGGAGTGAATGACAAGGAGTCCGGGGCAGAAAGACAAAGCCAGTATGAAACTCAGGAGACATGATTTGGAAGAATAATGCAGAACGCAGTCAATGCAGGTGGATTTGTCTTTTCTGCTTCCACTTTGCAGCGCTGAGCTGCTGCTGTCACTGCTGCTGTCGCTACTATTTACAGCACTGCACAGCACGCACTGCGCTAGGCGGTCCGGTCCTGTTAGGCTTAGTAGAAGGTGGGCGGTCCAGCCATCTAAGTAAGGAAAGGAAATGGGTTGCATCCGGTGAGCCTGCTTCGTGCCTCACCGCTAAAGCCGGAAGAGGTCGCAAGATGCAGCAGCAGCAGCAGCAGCAGCAGCATCAGCAACAGCAACAGCAATAACAGTGGCAGCAGTAACAAGTCTCAGCAGCAGATCTATCTTTGGAGACAATACTGAAGCAACAGTGGGCCTGCCTTGCTATGGGAGGATGCAGTGGAACAATATAGCGCTGCGAGGCTAGTGAACGAGGCTGGAAAATACAGCGTAGCGGCAGCACAAAGCCAGGATACTAATGGCAGGGAAATCCAGCGCTAGTGCAAGAAAGAACAATAGCCAAGAAGAACGACACGCATACGGCCGTTTAGAGGGAGGGGATGAGAACGTGGCGGGTGTGTAAAGTGAGGTGTGGATGTGACAAGATGCTTTTAAGTCTCAGATGCTTCTCCAAGTTTTGAGCCGGCCCGACAGACGGATACGGATAGATAGGGCTATGATCAAGCTTGAGTTTGAGTTTGAGCTTGAGCTTGAGCTTGAGCTTGAGCTTGAGCTTGATCCAGCCTGGGCCATGCCAAACTGAGTGATGTGAGCTGAAAAAAGTAAACTCGACAACTGAGATGATCGAGCCTAAGCGTCCGGTTTGGTTGGTCTGGTCTCATCTTATACAAGCAAATCAAGTCGGTCTCAAGCGCTCAATAACCATGTCGGCCCGTTCCAGCAAATCCCTTGACAATCATCTAATCGCTGGAAAGAAAAGTAGGCAGACGAGGTAAGGTGACGTGAAGAAGGTTGAGGTAGTGCAAGCTGAAGCTTCGCATGGGTTTTTTTTTTTTGGCAACATGGAAACATGGAAAAAAGAAAAAAAAAAGAAAGAAAGCAGGAATATTGACTTACATTCCCGAGAACAGGTTAGACATGGTTGCTGAACTAGAGATTAAGGTGGAAAAAAAAAAAAAAGAAGACAAGTTGTGTAGTTGGACTTGTTTGTAGCTGACAGTGGTGGGCTGGAAACAAACGCTATCGAATGTGCGAGTCGCAGAATTTCCAAATAAAGGGCAACACAAGAAAAGAAAAAGAGAGAACACAGAGACGAGAAGAAGAAAAGGTAAGAAAAAATGGTGACAAGCGTGTCTTAAGAGGGGGTTTCAGGAGGGGCGCGCCGGCCAGGTAAAATAAATTGCTAGCGATAGTGGTACTGTGCTGAAGCTTGTAATGCAGCGTAGCTATAGTTGGCTAGAGAAACCAGTAAACAAAGCTCTATGGCTGGAAATTCGAGGTACACCACAAAAGAGTTGCGGGTCACAGGCCAAAGAGCAAGACGCAAATCACAGGTCGCAAATCAGATATTAGGTGACATAGATGGTCAAAGATCGATCGAGATAAAGGGCTGTAAGCAACTAGCCAGCAAATCGCAAATAGCAAACAACGATATGGCTGGATTAGAATGACGAAAACCCGGATAGCCAAAAACGAGGCGACAAGAAAAGAAGCGAAGCGGATAGGCAGAAGGGCCAAAAAAACCGATTTGAGGGGCAAAGGAAGATAGAAAGAAGAAAAGTAAAGAAGACACTGGTTGTTCTGGCTGGTCGAGATGAGGACGAGGAGGAGCTGGCTTGGCCAACTTAACTAGGTTTCCAGGCTGGCCAGGTACAGCAATTTGAAGGGGAATTCAAGTGAACTCCTTCAACAGGCGGAGAGCAGAGCCATTTTCAGGAGTGCCACTAAGCTGTTTTAGGCAGAATAATGTGGCGCTCAGGCCTTCAGCGCCACACCGGTAACCAACAAACCAAAAGGCCGCTTTTTCACATGAAGAGTTTCAATACAGCATTGAGCAGAAATTCAAGTCTTTTCCATTTGGGTGGCGCCAGTTTCTTTGCCCCCCCCCCCCCCCCCCCCC
>LKBB01000148.1:33553-65592 GCA_001513885.1 Thielaviopsis musarum
CCCCCCATATTCTGGTACACTTCTCACGCAACTAGAGCCGCTCGCGGTGTTTCTTGTTGCTCGCTACCCCATGCCCCTGACAGCCGCCACTCAGGCTTCAATACCCCTGTGGCGGGCCTTGTGTGGCGTCGGTGCAACCAAGTTAAAATCTATCTCGAGCTGAGCTTCGCTTAGGACCCACTTTCTCCAGCCTTGCGTCCAAGGCTCCACGTTTTTTTTTGGAGACTTTGGGTAAGCTTGTTTGGTCGCGTCGCAATTCCAACTTCAACCCAACATTGGTAAATTGACCAGCAATTAATTGCGACTTCACGACGTCCAGTACTTTTCCTGTGCGCATTGCTTTTAATTTTTCAGTTTCCATTATTTTCTCTTTCTTTCTTTTTTTTTTTGCGCCACTCAATTCAAAAATGTCCGATATAGAAGAAGTCGATGATCTTTTCGGCGAGAGCGCCGGCAACAGCCCCGTCGCCGCTCATGATGAGGACGACGATCTGCGCTCGATCCAGGGCGATGAAGAGGGCAACGTTGATGGCGACGTCTTCGGCGAGGATGATGATGACGAGGATAGACGCGACCGCCATGAGGTCGACTCCAGAGAACTGGCGATCCAGGACATGGAGATTTACCGTCATCACACACCGCGGGCCAAGAATGGAAGAGTGCGTCAAACTGCCTATGAGCTCTAAGCTACTGGCTTTATTCTAATAACTGTGGTCCGTCTAGCTCCAAACCTTCAAGGTTCCCAAGTTCCTGCGCTTCGCCCCCGAAACCTACGATTCACGTACCTTTGAGCCGTCAAAGGCTGATATCGAAAATGCTCGCGCCGAGAACCCCAAGCCTACGGTCCGTCACATGATTGACCCCGAGAGTGGGGAGCTTCGTAGCAACGCCATGATGTACCGCTGGAGCGACGGCTCGATGAGCATGAGCGTTGGTGGAGAGCACTACACGGTGCTCAAGAAGCCCACCGCCCCCGACCCGTCGAAGCCCTACGATGAGCTCAAGGATGGCCACTCTTATGCCGCCGCTGCTCACTTGCAGTCGGCGGTGTTTGTCATTGTCGGCCACATGTCGGAGGAATACACCGTCCGCCAAAACAAGCAGCACGAGGACGAAGCCCTCCAGCGCCTTGCCATGCGCATTCGCGAAGCGACGAATACCCATGGCAACCACATGATTAAGACAACGCACGATCCCGAACAACAGCGCCGCCAGGCCGAGCAGGCCGAGAAGGAGCGCGCCAAGCAGCAACGGCGTCGCGAGAACCAGGTTGCGCGCACTACTGAGAGCTCTTCGCGCTCTCGTGGCGGCGGTCTGGGTATTGACGACCTGGAGGGCGGCCGTAGCCGTGGTAGCAGCAGCCGGAAGCGGTCATCTGGCGCCAACAAGCCCAAGCGTCGCACCAACAATACCTACTCTGACGACGAGGAGGAGATGGGCTATGGTGGTGGTCGCGGGGCAAACGACTACGACAAGGAAGACGATTTCATCGCGTCTAGTGGCGACGAAGAGGAGGTCTCAGAGGAAGAGGAAGAGGAAATTCTCGACGACGGTGACGACGAAGAGGAAGACCGCCGCCGCCGCAAGAAGAGACAGAAGACGGCGGACTCTGGGGATGACGAGGATGGTCACCATCACTCACGCAGACGGCGCAATGTCATTGACGACGATGATGATGAGTAAATTCGGGATGGGATATCACTGGTTAGAAGCTACCGGCGTATTATTACGGCGGCATTAGGGCTTGGCAAGAACAGAACTGGGTCTGGTTGTTTTAAGTTTATGGTACTAGCATATTGAGGCCGTCGGGGATATTTACAACAGGTGTTTGTGTATTTTTCTTTTTCATGGAGCATTTCTCAATGAAGATGCAGTTTATATGTTTTGCTCTTTTTTTTTTTTACGTTGGTTCGATACTGATTAGTGTTTTTGGTGTCATGTCTTGCTTGGGCTTGAAAGCGATAATTGAAAGTTGATTTCCTTTTGTAATACGGTTATAGTGATTATGATAGGGTCTGTTTTGAGGGTTAAGTTCACTCAACTTGGCTCAACTCAGTACAACTCTTTCAGCTCACAAGCTGATCATTATTGGGGTATTTAGTACGCAATACTTTTATCCAAGGTTTTCAAGCCTCAGAAGTCATCAAAGGACCCTGGAGATTGAAAGGGAGAAGCCGTAATTCTGTAGTCGCGGCTGTAACCCCAACCACAGGTCACGTTTCCCGGATAAACCAAGACCGAGAAAGGAAATCCGTTCACACGGCATGTGAAGAATCAACTTCAAGTTGCCACACCTTTGGCTGTTTCTCCAACTTTTGCGAAATACTGTATTGGAGCCGCGCAGATCGGATCTTCCTGCTTTTTTTTTGTCCATTTACTCCGTACTGCGGCTATTTATTCTAATAATTTGTCTTTTATCTGCATGTCTTGGCTGGCGTCATTCCAATGATATTCTTTACTCTTATCATTCATGCCTACGAGTTTTCGCCTGCTTGATAACTATTCTTTTTCTCTCTTTATTTCATTGAGCAACTGGGTAGTATTGCTCTGGCCATGACTTTTAAAGATGCAACAAACCAGTCGTTTGACTGGGCGCGAAGCTTTGTCGCGCGCTTTCTGGGCTACGACTTGGTGTACATTTCCTGTACTGTTTATTCGGCAAGTCTCTCTGGTGCACATACGTAAACATTTTTGCTAACAATATATCCGGGCTATAGTGGGTTTCGCACAAGGTCTTCCTGCCATCGCCGCTTGTCCACTGGCGGCGCCGTTTCGACTCGGCCGCCACATACTATCAGTGGCAGGAAGCCGCCGACCAGCTCAACCGCATTCTCGGCCTTTCGGCATGGCGCTTTGATGCGCGCTCGCGTCACTACAACCGCGAGCTCATCATGGGTCACATCGCCGCCATCGACCAGGTGGTCGTGGTGCCCGACGGGTTCCTGATGTCGGAGCTTTTCCGGTCTGGTCTGCACCGAAATCTCGGCAACATCGCGGCGCCACCGCTATACGCGCACTGCTTTGGCCGCACAAAGTTTGTCATTGAGGAGTTTTCGAATAAAATGGTGACGCTGCTGCACTTGATTCTGCAGCTACCGCACCAGCCGCATCCGGGCTGTCACGATGCCGCGCAGTACATGCCGGCCGACATGAAGATGGACTTGATTGTGGCATCACGGCGCACACTGGGCTGCTCGTCGCTACTTCTCGAGGGCGGAGCCATGTTTGGCTTGTGCCATCTCGGCGTCGTCAAGACACTCTTCTATCAGAACCTTTTGCCGCGCATCATCACGGGCGTGGAAACAGGTGCGCTGATGGCCGCGCTGATAGCAGTCACGAGTCCGCAGGATCTGCCGGACCTGCTAGACGGCCACGGCATCGACCTGTCGCAGCTATCGGGTGAAGAGCACTGGAAGCATACGTGGGTGATGCGGCTGTTCAAGCTGGTCAGCAGGATGATTCGGTACTGCCGTAAAGGATACTATTGGGACGTTGATGCACTGGAGCGGTGTGCGGTGGCAAACCTGCAAGAGACGACGTTTGCCGAGGCACATGATAAGACGAGCATTATTCTCAATATTATTGTGCCAGTGCCGGGCGATAAGGGCGCGCCGGTGCTGCTCAACTACTTGACTGCGCCGAACGTGGTGAGTTGGGCTGTCTGCTGAACTCGTTCATATATATATATATTGGTACAAACACTGACACATTCATAGCTTATCTGGACTGCCGCTGTGGCATCCAACTCATCCTCGCAGTCCTTCTCGGGCGGCCGTCGCACCACGATCCTATGCAAAGACCATCTGGGCAACGTCGTTCCGTGGAACCACAGCGAAATGGATGACCATCCCCACGACCGCATGCGGCCCTTGGACATTGTGGCACGCTTTTTCAACGTCAACCACTTTGTCATCAGCCAGGCACGGCCATACGTGCTTCCGTTTATCCAGAGCGACATGCACGGGCCCAACATCTTTGGCAGCAACTCCAAGCTGATGAAGCTGGTGCGCTACCTGGCGCGCATCGTCGAAGCCGAGCTGCGGCTGCGCATGGAGCAGATGAACACTCTGGGCCTGCTGCCGACCTTTGTGCGGCAGTTTTTCATGGATGTCGATGTACATCATAAGCCGAGCATCACCATTGTGCCAAACGTCAAGCTCCGAGATTACTCGCCGCTGCTGGATACGCCCACGCAGCAAAGTATTCGCTACTGGATCAAAAAGGGCGAGACGTCGACGTGGCCGTCGGTCTGTGCGCTTAGGGTTCGGTTACAGCTGGAGGCTGAGCTGGAGCGGGCTTATACCATGGTACGGGCTGAGCTGCCGGAGAATGATGCATTTATATAGGTGATAATTTACAGAGGAACTTATATTTACAGAGGAACTTATACAGTAGTTAAGCATGTGTAAGCGCTTAAAAGTGGGGGCGATAAGTCGGTGCTCTATCGCTTATCGATAAGCCTTTTCTTCTGAAAAATTTCTGGCCACCGCTTTCCGTCCAGCCTGAACAGACCCGCCTTCACTTTGATGAACAACCTTTTTCTCTTGTTGTGAGATAAGTTTCTGATTCTGATCTGCTTCTTCCCTCTTTGTTTGCCAGGTTCTGCCCCCAAACTTTAACACATCAGCCACAATGTCGATGCTCAGACAAATGTACGTTTCTCGTGCCTCTTGATGTTATTGTCGTATATTTCCTAGATTCAATCCGCCCTCTTCAATAAAAACTTCAACTTCTCAGTGAACAACCCTAGCTAACCAACCGCTCTCTCCCGCCTTCAACAGAAAGCCCCGCAACGCCCGCTCCAAGCGTGCGCTCGAGAAGCGCAAGCCCAAGGCCGTCGAGAACCCCAAGACGGCGCTGTTTCTGCGCGGCAGCTCGTGCTCGCAGCTCGTGCAAGACGCCATGAACGACCTGTACGCGCTGCGCCAGCCGTTTGCCAAAAAGTTCAGCAAGAAGAACGCCGTGCACCCGTTTGAGGATGCCTCGTCGCTCGAGTTCTTTGCCGACAAGAACGACGCCAGCCTCATGGTCTTTGGCAGCAGCAACAAAAAGCGCCCGCACGCCCTCACCCTCGTCCGCATGTTCGACTACCATGTCCTCGATATGCTCGAGCTGCTGCTCGACCCGGCCTCGTTCCGGACCCTCGCCCAGTTCAAGAACAACAAGTTTGCCGTCGGCCTGCGCCCCATGCTGGTGTTTGCCGGCTCGGCCTTTGAGAACCCCGTCGACCGCGTTTACACCCATGCCAAGAACATCCTGACCGACTTCTTTGCCTGCCGCGACGCCACCGACAAGATTGACGTCGAGGGCCTGCAGTACATTATCCAGATCGCCGCCCAAGAGCCTACCGAGAACGAGGGCGCCGAGGGCGTGCCGCGCACGTCGCGCATCTTCCTGCGCGCCTACACCCTGCGCACTGTGCGCAGCGGCCAGAAACTTCCGCGTGTCGAGGTCGACGAGATTGGCCCGCGCATGGACTTCCGCATCGGCCGCGTGCGCGAGGCTGAGGAGGCCGTCATGAAGGAGGCGCTCAAGAAGGCGCGCACCACCGAGGAGCGTGTCAAGAAGAACATTTCGACCGACGAGATGGGCGACAAGATTGGTCGCATCCATCTGGGTCGCCAGGACCTGGGCCAGCTGCAGACGCGCAAGATGAAGGGTCTGAAGCGCAGCCGCGATCAGGGCCCCAAGGAGGACGAGGAGATGGGCATGGACGACGTCATCAGCGACGACGAGTCTTCCAAGAAGCAAAAGACCAGTGCTTAAGCCGTGTGTGTATCGGCTATATTTGGCATTGTGGCTGTTGGCTAGTATGCCAACGTCAATTAGGAGAACAACACCATCAGTTTCTCCGTCTATATCTCTACATCTCTTGTCTTCTTGTCTGCTGTTTGTTGTTGGCATTGGGTTTTTTTGGAACATGTTTCTTCTGGGCGCACCGGCGAATATTTATTCACTTCTTCTTACTTTGGCACATACACAAAAGAAATTCAACCTGCTATTTTTCTTCTTCACTCATAATTAGTGTACTGTACTGTGCTGTGTCTGTGCTGATCGTGGCCACTGTTGTACTTTGTAATTATGGGGGTTCTACTTGATTGTCGTCTTCTATTACTAAGTAATGTTTGCTACTACTACTCCGTACTTCAAGGTCTCAGCTCATTATGTCTCGACCGGAAGTTGCCCCACAGAAATGCCAGACGCAGACCTCCGCTTATTATTGAAGTCACCTGCTTCCAACATTTCTCCTACCTCCATTTCTTGCCAAAAGCATCAAGCCTTTACTTCCTATTATTATGAGAAACCAAGAACCATCTCCAGACAGAAGAATGCTGATTTGGCTGTTTGCAGACGATGGTAATACTTGTAGTTATATTTCTTCTATTCTTCATATTACAAAATCTACAGTTAACTCTACCCTCCGCCAGATCCGCGAAAAGAAAGCAAAGGGGAATTGAAGATCCCTTTCAGATAGCCCTCAGGCCTGGTAGACCGCATTTACTGTCTCCTGGAGCCCGCCGCTTTCTTATTCGACTCGTAAAGAAAGATAGGACACTGACTCTTGCACAGCTTAGCCAGGAGGTAAATGTGTCTGCAGGCAGAAACTATTGCAAAAGAGCTCAACAAAGAGAATTATAAGAAACGACAACTAAAAACAAACCCGCGACAAAACGCGAGCAAGTCATCGTCGGGCCTTGAACGAAAAAGAAAAAAAAAATAGACCTAAAATACATGGTAGCAATGGCATACTACCTAAATGGATGTCTTGTGCGATGAATCCAGCACTGAATACCCGATTTCCACCTCGTAGCAAAGTAGATGTCGGTCCCGTATGAACGTTAAATTATCAAAAAAGAAAAATATGGGGGAAAAGTCCACAAGATTTAAAACAAAGGAATGTGTAGTCAGGCACTAGTTACAGTCCATAGAATGATTGCCATGCATCGGCATCCGTGATGGCGGCGGTGGAGGAATCGGCGGGAGAAGAGTATTCCGCGCAAGCAGCGGTGACATCATTTCAATCTGGTGAACATATGTCGTCTTGGGCGGCTTACCGCTCTGCTTATTCTCTTCCGCCAGCCAGTCAAAGCCCCAGACATCTGGTGGGATAATGGGGCCTTCGTGGAGAGCAATGCGCAGAGGCCACTCCAGATGCTTCCACCATGGAGACCCGCGATCAAAGAGAGACGCAATGCCGATAATCTCTCGCCGGGGGACGCCCTGTAGCCACCATATGCTATCAAACTTGCGCAAAAGAGCAAAGAAGCTGGCAAGCAGAACCAAAGCTCTCGGACGGCGCATCTCAATCAGGTCGACAAAGCGCTTTGATACGGACGCCGGGAACGCTAGGGCAGCACCTCTTGCTGAAGAAGAATGAGCCCAGTTGAGCACCGACGCAGCATGGTGATATGCTTGGAGAGTAGCTTCTTTCTGGGCAGGGTCGTCCATATTGACTTCATCCTCCAGCCCATCAAGCACGGGGCCGAAAAAGGTTGAATCCGACAGCATATCAAGTTGTAGCGCAGGCTGGGCATCAATCACAGTGAGAACAATCTCGCTACTCCGGATCCATGGCCAACTTGACGCCACAACGGCCTTGACGCCCTGGAACGCATGGAACCATGACAAGGGAAGCGTGTAGACACTAGACGGATCGCTTGGGTCAGCACCAGGCTCGTCTCTCGTAAAGACTCTGGTAGCCGTCGACTGGAAAGCAATCAGTGTAGCCGTGAGGAACAGCGCCTCGGCGTTGGCCTCGTTTATTCCCTCGTTTAGCGCTTTGCAGTATTGTGCGACAGACGAAGCCATGTACGCATGTGATGCTTGGACCAGGCCGCGGTCGTTGGGGTCCAAAACACGCATGTGAAGAGCAGATACGGCGAGCATGGCATCTGCGAGATATGGAGCACCGGTGAAGGCAAGTTTTGGCACCTCGCTCATCCAGACGTCTTGTGTAAGGGCAGAGTTGAGTGTCAAAGTTTTGGACGTTATGGTAGTGTAATGGTGCATCAGGCGCATTTCGAGTATGCGGTGATTTGGGCCGAGCCCGCCCAATGGAAGGCCCGGAGTGGATGGCGTTTGGTATAGCGCGGGAACGTTGGAATATGTGGGAATCATGGTATCGGTCATGACGCTAACAGAGGCTTCAGCGGCGATGGAGAGCAGGGGTGACGATGATTTGCGCCATAGGACGGGCGACATTTCTCGGGCCAGGATCGGCGCCGGAGATGTGGTTGGGTTCGGGCTATCGGGGATAGGGATTACGCTGGAGCCAGAAAACGACGAGACACTGGCGGGCGTTTGCGGAGTCGGAAACGGCGTGGCGGCCGCAAGAAGCTCTTCGACAATCTCGGGATTCTGGAAATCGCATGCAACGCCATGTTTGACGCAGTTTCCGCAGCGCGGATGTATCTCATCGCACTATTGTTCAATATAGCATTAGGAAAAATCACATGAAAAAAGGCAGTGGACAAGATGCTAAAATAAAATCGAGGGGAGAATCAGACATAGAATAGAGTCGGACAAACCTTGATTTTGCGCAGCTTACATCGCTTACAGCCCGCCCGGGACTTGCGGTGCGAGCGCCGAGGAGGCATTATGAAGGGCCTGGCAGATTGTGTGCGGGTGGTGTTTATGTAAGTCGTGTATGTCCTGACAGCGTGGGTGGCACGTATTCGGTCTAGTCGAGGTCTACGTATACTATGCTATAAACAGTAGCCCAGATCGGCTCTGTTTCCGCGTTCTCTCCTCCTCGGACGATCAGAACGTATGATGCACAGGGAGGTGAGAATTGCGGCTAGATTGAGCAAAGCAGGCAGATAAGGCGAGGTTCAAAGAAAAGGCAACAGGTTTTCGTTTTGTCTCGTTTCTTTCCGTGTCGTGTCGTGTCGTGTGAATGTTACAGGGTGCCAAGAGAAGCAGTGACAGGAGTAGCGCAGAAGATGGCGGCGCAAATGGAGGGGAAGCAGGAGCAGGCGAAAGAGCGCAATCCGGAAACGAAGCACCCAAAAATAGAGCGAAAGCGAAAAAGATGGTGTAGTAGAAAGTTAACTAGCTTAAGTCTGGGGCAGCCTAGGCGTAGAGCGATGATATGAGCATAGCAAGCAAAGCAAGCGTTTAGTGGCACCAGGGATGTGGGCAGGGCCGGCTGTTATGTTGTTGCTGGTGTTGCTGGTGTTGGTATTGCTGATTTTGGTGGTGTTGGTTGTGATTTAAGCCGGCTTGGTTGGAATCTGGGCTTGGCTTGCGACAACGAGTAACGAAATCGGCCAAACGGGGTTTGTTCAGTTTTCGAAATTCGGCTTGTGGGGATGGCGGAAGCGATGGAAGAAAGATGACAATTGAAGGCGAGAATAATCAACTGGCTTTGTGAAATAAATAAAATAAAAAGTAAAAAATAAAAATAAACAATATCCAACAAAAGAAAAAGCTTGACAGGACAAGATCGACGAGGGTCTGGAAGGCACAGTTTGCACATGCCTTGGATTTCTACATGCTTAAAGTTGCAGCTGCCTAGTCGGCTGGCGAAGCTTCCGCCCTTTCCTCCATTTCAGGCTCTGTCATTTCCCTTCTTTTTGTTGTATTTTTTGACTTCTTCTCGTCGTATTCTTTGACTTCTTTTTGTTGTATTCTTTGACTTCTTCTCGTCGTATTCTTTGACTTCTTCTCGTCGTATTCTTTGACTTCTTCTCGTCGTATTCTTTGACTTCTTCTACAGCTTTACTATCCTAATCCTCAACTTCTCCAGGAGTAATTTTGGCTGACAAACCAAATTGGTCAAGGTTTTCCCTTTGCTTCTGTTATTTCGGTTTCAGTTACTCTGCTTGTTCCCGTTTGGAAGGCAGCCAACCTTTAACAATAGCAATGGGAATCACTGGCCGTTTCGAGCTGAGATTGCAACAAGCCCTATTGTGTGCCGTTCTTACATTTTCGCTCTACAGGTAGATGCCCACATTAGGATTGGAGCTTGGTCGGCTCTCGTTTGGAAGCGACCCTTGTGTTAGCATCATGTGACCCATATACTAGGGTCTAATCCGACCCTAACAAAGTTGCACAAACTTCAAACTTATTTTGCCCATCTTGATTTGATTACCAAGGCGGTCTGCTATGTTCAACCCCCGGATTCTTTGTAACTGCGCGGCTTCCCGTGGTTTGCCATGGCTTCCGAAGGCTCAGCAGAGCACAAACTCAGGGCGGATCCTCGTTGCCATGCCTTTTTGCCCACAAATTTCAGCTTGGAGTTGTGTAATTGAAAGTAAAGTACCACGTAAAAACCCGCAAAAAGAGGGTCCTTCTCGGCTTTTGGAAGGTCCTTCATAACGAGAAAGGCGGAGTGTGGGCCTGGCTTGGCAGTAGTAGTATTAGTATTACAGTGTACTAACAATGGGAAAAGCGTAGTGTAGGGCAATAATCAGAGCTAAGGAAAGAGATGACACGATATTTGAGGAAAGCAGTGAAAATTTTGAGTGCAGAGATTTCACCAAGCAAGACAGAATCCGCCAGTACTAATTGCATGATTAAGAAACAAGAAAGCAAGAGAAGCCACAAAAGAAGGCATCATCATAGAGAGAAAACCGTCGCCGCCATTGAAATGACGTCAGATGGGAACGGCTCTCAAACAAGCTTATCAAAGGGTATTTGCGGCTGTTGGCAAAGGAGAAAATATCTACAAGTTTTTTTTTTTTTTTTCCTTGCCTGCAGCTGCAACTGCAGCACTGTGCCAACTTTTCGTCGCCAGCTTCCTGAAATGGCGGCAAGATAACAAACATACGGATAAGCTCATGACAGCATGAGATGGCGAGCAAGTCAAAATACATGAATCAAAAACAAAGAAGGGAGTTGGGTAAAACAAGACTAAGTACTACTACTACTACGTACTGTAGCAGTAGAAGAAATTTCAAAGAAAAAAGAGAATTTTTTTTTCTTCTAGAACAAACCGCCCAGAGGGCTTTAGTCTAGCACGCAATTTCTAAGCTAAACGCCGATGCGATACGGCGGTGCCTGACAAGTTAGTTGATCGGTCACTCCTTTGGACATACAAATGTAGTAGTATTAGCAGCCCTTATGTACAAAGGCAGTAAGAACCAAAAAAAAAAAAAAATCTGCAGATAATCAAAATTGGCGTGTGCCTGCAACCTGCAATGCCGTGTTAAATATCTGCATTACCAATCGTTGATATTACTGCGCTTGCTTGCTTGCTTGGTTCGTCCTTTTCTGCTTCACTCAAATCATTCTGCTGTCAGAGTCGCTCAAAATCGTATCGTACGTGATTTCAGTTGCGACATCGATTGCGACATCGTCCAGTTCGTTGCTTTCGCCTGCATTTTCCCCGAGCCCCGCTGGCCTGTGAGTACAAACAAGTATTAGTGCTACTATACTAAACTAATACCACTTGGTGCCATATAAAGTCAACCATCTCCCTCCTTTGTTCTCTTCCTGAATTCTCCTTCTATCCTCTACATCTTTCTTTTTTTTTTCTTTCTATAAATCTATCTCTTTTTTTTTTTTCTCTGTAAATCTTTCTTTTTTCTATAAATTTTTCTCTCTTCAATCCCCTCTTTCTCAAAAAAAGAAAATCAACAATGACTGCCGGTCCTTCTTCCTCCGACTCCAAGCCCCGTGGCTTCGGCACTCTCGCCGTCCACGCTGGCAGCCCTCACGATCCCGTGACCGGCGCCGTTATTGAGCCCATCTCGCTGTCTACCACCTACGCCCAGACGGCGCTCGGCAAGCCCGTCGGCGTGTACGAGTACGCGCGCTCATCCAACCCCAACCGTGACAACTTTGAGGCGGCCGTCGCCGCGCTCGAGGGCGCCAAGTACGCCCTTGCCTACTCGTCGGGCAGCGCCGCCACCGCCAACGTGCTGCAGTCGCTGGCGCAGGGCTCACACGTGATTTCCGTCGCCGACGTCTACGGCGGCACGCACCGCTACTTCACCAAGGTGGCCAATGCCCACGGCGTCGAGGTCTCCTTCACGCCCTCCATCGAGGCCGATGTGGCCACCCTGATCCGCCCCGAGACCAAGCTCATCTGGATCGAGTCGCCCAGCAACCCGACGCTCAGCCTGGTCGATATCCGCGCCGTGGCCGACGTAGCCCATGCCAAGGGCGTTCTGGTCGTGGTCGACAACACCTTCATGTCGCCGTACGTGCAGAACCCGCTGGCTCTGGGCGCCGACCTGGTCGTGCACAGCGTGACCAAGTACATCAACGGCCACTCGGACGTGGTTATGGGCGTGGCCGCTTTCAACTCGGACGACCTGAAGCAGCGCCTGGGCTTCCTGCAGAACGCCATTGGTGCTGTTCCCTCGCCGTTTGACTGCTGGTTGGCCCACCGCGGCATCAAGACTCTGCATCTGCGCGCGCAAGCCGCCAACTCCAACGCGACTGCTCTGGCCGCTGTGCTGGAAGCCTCGCCGCTGGTTGTGGCCGTCAACTACCCGGGCCTGGCGTCGCACCCGCAGCGCGCTATTGCCATCAAGCAGCACCGCAACGCCATGGGCGGTGGCATGCTCTCGTTCCGCATCAAGGGCGGCCATGCGGCGGCGGAGCGCTTCTGCCAGCGCACGCAGCTGTTTACCCTGGCCGAGTCGCTGGGCGGCATCGAGTCGCTGGTCGAGGTGCCCAGTGCCATGACGCACGCTGGTATTCCCAAGGAGCAGCGTGAGGCTGTTGGCGTGTACGATGATTTGGTCCGTATCAGCTGCGGTATCGAGGATGAGGCCGATCTGCTGGAGGATGTGCTGCAGGCGCTGGCCAAGGCGGTCGAGGAGACTGCTTAGACGGCGGTCTGCGCCAATATAAAATGAAATAGAAAAGAAAAGAATAAAAACGGGTTGGGATATTTGGGTTAGCGTTGCAATTGGCTTGGTTTATTTCGTTTTCTTGAGGTTTGGCATTTATTCTGGTTTGGTTTTGTTCATATTAAATATTGCTAGTACATGTAATATTGATTTATATAAGTATATACCCTCTCACTAATCCGCTGCTGTCTCATCATTGTCATCAGCGTCATCATAATCACCACCATACGAAGACTCGTAGTCATAGCCTGATACCGAGCCTCCATCTCGAAAACTCACACGAACCCATTCACGCTCCAGAGCTTTGTGTAAGCTGCAGACACAAGGCGGGTAACTCTCGATTGTCCTGTTGCTCATATTATATACGCCACGGACGTTACGTGCCTCACACACAAAATCCGAAATGCCCGTAATAATCCTCTCAGTCTCAGTCCCCGAGTTGACAAATTGCCCGTCTAGGCCGTCAAGCAACCACCTGTTTGGGTACGACTGGTCGGCGCTCTGGATAAGCTGTTGATACTCACGCATCTGCTCATCGTTTTCGGCGCGCGGCTTGATCATGCTCAGTGGTGAGTCGTCGTTATTGTTGTCGTCCTCCTCCACTCTTGGCAGAAATGCCGGGACATTTTCGGCACCAGCGCCCTGTGGCGGCTCTAGACCCAACGCCACATCGGCAAACATCTGCTCCAAGGATCGGTTCGAGCTTTGTCCCACCTCAATGTCGAACTTGGCTATGTCTCTATTTCGCATCACTAAGTTTTCGAACTTGTAGTTATACTTGAGTTGAGACGCACAGCAGACCCTCAACTTGGCACACTGCTGATTTATCTCCACGGCCGCCCATGAAGAAGTCCCCGGTGGCCGTATACCGGGGAAGCCCACCCACAGTTCCGGGTATGAGTCTGCCGAATGCTCATTAAAGGTCGACCCGTCGAGCCTCACGTGCATGCACACGTTGTGGAGCCGAAGCTCGCGCAGAGTCGCCCCCATGGTTATACCTACGCCGCGGAAAAAATCGCCAGGAATGTTGATGTTGGCCAGTTCCAACGATACCAGGGAGGTAAAAGTCTCGTTGGGCGATGGGAGAACATTAGAAACAAAGCCAATGATTGGGTGTACATCGCGGTGCTCATGAACGGGTACAGCGAGAATGGAGGCAAAATCTTGCGAAATAGCCAGAGTCTCCAAATTCGATGCCAGAGAGAAAAGACTCCATGGTCTGTTCCGGTATGAATTACGCAATAAAAGACTAATCTTCAAGTGCTTCACTTGTTCCATGACTAGTCTGAGGTTGATCAGATCGATATGGTTGTCCCACATCCGCACTAGGCTTGACACACTGAGCCCTACCAACAACAGCGTATCCATTTCGGGCGTAATATCACGCAAGTCAAATGCCATGCCACCCTCGCGACAAGAGACTGCCCGTTGGCGTCGCTGCACGCGCTCGGATAGCAATGATATGCAATTGGCTAGGATAGACGTGCAGGTAAAGGAGTCTTCGTCGTATTGTATCGACAATGCCGGGAAGTCGATACGTACACGGTGCATTTTGGGACAGTGGATAAGGATTCCACGGACCATGGAAATCAGCAGCATGTCGTTGACTCCACCGTCTTCTTCTTCATATCGGGCCAAGTGATACGGCTGTAGCCCATCCAGTTTGTCTTTTAGCTTTGAGCCGGAGTAACGCTCGATGCTCGAAAGGAGTTTAACCTCACCTATGAGCCGTTAGTATCACAGTCACTGAAGTGTAGGCAGGCGAAGCAAGTAGAAATGCATCAACATGACACGACATACATTCGTTGCGCAAGACCTGGAAATCCAGATGTACGTTCTCACAGATATCGCCAATTTTTTCCAGGCTTGTCCACCACCTGTCGAAGCCGCCTTCCAGCTTCTCTTCCAGTTCAATATACCGCTGGGTCAGCGGGTAATCCATGCTGACAGTCTGGCACAAGCGATCACGCATGACTTCGTTCCAGGTGCGGCAAACGAGGCGGAGCTGTGCTATATCAGCCTTGCGCCGTGTCGAGGCAAACAACATCTCAATGACCATTAAGAAGATCTCGGCCGGGAGGCTGTTGAACTGCGCTGGCGGCTCCATGATGGCGCTTGGGGAAATGATGGTTGGCAGCGGTGCCAAAGCCAAGTTCATCGGGCACGCTTGAAAACAGAAAGAAACGAAAAGTATATATTGGTTTCGCAAGGCTGAGAACCTGTGCTAAAAACGAGAGCAAGTTCCACCATATATCCAAATTTGGCGGGTTGTTTTGTTTATCAGTGAAGCCAGAGCTTCTTATGTACTTACAAAACGGGTCCCACAACAGCAGCAACAACAACAACAACAACAACAGCAAACAACGAAAGCCCCCGTGAAGCTAAAGGGAGATGTCACTGATAAGATAAGCCGCTCCACATGCTTAGTAACACGCCATTTTATGTGGGGATTTCCAAGAAAAAAATCGACTACAAATTTGCGCTGCAAACTTTTCGTTCTCTTTCTCTTACATCTTTTTTTTTTGATAACTTCAACATCTTTGTTTCTTTCTGGGCATCAGTCCCAACAAGAAAGACCGGCCTCTTGTGCGACAAGTCGAACAAGGCAATGGACCGCGGATGCGCGCGACTTAAAATTATGCAGTCGCTCGTCCCATCCCTTTTAGCATCAGTCCTCCTTTTTCGTCGCCCACAAGGCTGGCCGGCTGCTTGTCGACAGGCAAGACTAACTAACTAACAGAAGAATCCCAAGTGACACCGGCATATTGTGTACAGCACGGAGCCCTCAATGCTCTATTGCTGAAGGAATTATAAAGTGCCAAGATTGAATGTGTTCTTTTTTACCCTTCTATTACCAAACACGTTGGCTACGGTTACTCTACGGCTGATGTGCATGAAAGTTGGGAAACATTTTATCAACTCTGATTTCTTACTTTTTTTCTGGTTACTCGGAGAGAAATTCGGTTATTTCGTAAAGAGGGGAAGAGGCGTTCAGACCAGGCCTTGCTCTGAGCTATAATGTCCGGAGTGTGTGCCAAATGTTCCTGTATATAAGAAAGGACCCTCGCATCGTCTAGTCCGCAGACCCCCTTTGACCACACAGTGATGTCATTGCGAACAAGGCCTAATGCGCCCGTTGAAATGGAAGAACTGGCAGCGGCACACACACACAGCACGGAGCCACGGTCTTTTAGCAAACTGCGAGCCGGCCAGTAGCAATTCAAACGCCCCAGCTCTGATACGCCCGTACAAGATTCGAGGTTGTCCTTGTCTGCAAAGGGCGGTCGCTCTCTTGTCTGTATCGTATAGTTCGGATTTTCCTTCTCACACTTTCTCCTTCCTCTCCCTATATTTGACGTGCTTCTTTGGCAATTTAGCCTGGGATGCCTTTCTTTTTCTAATGCACAAAAGAATCGGTCAAGAGTGTCGATCAGTTACTTCTTTTCACAAGGCCGTATATACCTTTGCTTTTCTTTTTGTTCTTTGTAGTTCAGGTTCTTGGTGCCTCGTGGTTGGAAGAGGTTGGGCTTGATTTTTTTTTTTTTGGGGGGGGGGGGGGGGTTTTCTTTTTTTTTATATCCTTTTTTATTCTTTTTCTCATTCTCTTTTTCTTTTTTGCCAAGCAAGTAAGAAAAGAAAAGAGGGCGAGAGAGCGTGCTGCTAGCAAATCAGGTGAAGTGTGTCTATCAACCAAGCAAAAACAGGCAATGTACCGGTACTTCTCACTTCTAGCCACCCCCAAAAAGCGAGAAGGAAAAGAGGGAATTGTCGGCCCTTGCCAGACGCCGATTGTGCCTTAATTGCAATCACGAGAAAGTGTTTCGGAGTCAGAACGCCCTTTTTTTTTGGTTGCGCTGCGTTGTATTCAACTCCTCTTTGGAGCTCCTCTAAATAAGCCGCCCTTCAACGTCTTGGTCGGTGTACTTGACGATAAAGGTGCAATTTTTAATGTCCGGCGCGGCGCATTGTCTAAGTTAAGTCGATTAAACCAAGACTTTGCGGGCGCTGGCCTGCTGGATTCTTCATCAAGTTTGGCGGTTTCAGCGCAGTAGCCCTACTCACTGCTCACTAATATGATTACTTGAGTAACCTACGGGCTTATCTCTTGGTGTGTTGGTCCAGGGAGTACCAGCAACAGAAAGTGACACACCCACCCCCCCCCCCAAAGGACAAACAGTGCTTGCTTCGTCGCCCACTTCTGCGGCTCTGTGATGGCTCATATTGAGGCTCCTCGTTTAAGTTTAGTGTCTGTTCTCTAGTGCTGGCTTCTCCTCTCCTGGCACTTGGTGATGGATGCCTGGTAAGTCCATCACCCTGCACGCACTTGAGCAAACAAGCCAGCCCTGTATATGGTAGTATTGTGCCATAAGGGGGGCGAATAGCGACGCCTTGTAACGTAGCAAACTCACTTGAGTCCGTCAAACTTAAGTATGTCTGTTTCCTTCTCTAGGTGCCTTTCGTACAATGTGCAGATCAGTGACTTCTCCGGGCCATGTAATGGGCTTGTGTGAAAAGCCACACAATATGTAGGCCACAAATCCCGCTGCCTATCTTCTTTATGGTAGGCAAAAGCAAAAAAATGCACTCATATGTGCCAATAAGACATAGGCAAACTATCTTTAGTATTGGTGAACAGCACATTTCTATGTAGTGCTTGCGTTCTTTGTGTATCTCGTTGTTGTGGGTTTTCCCTGTCTTGTATGACGGATAATTCTTTACTGCTACTACTAGTACAAAGCTACTAACAAGACACATGCCTTCATATCGTGGCAGCCATGTCTGGCTCATCTTTCTATGTCGCTATTTCATGATCTCCGCACCACCCTTCATTTGGCTGCAACAACCTCTAGATACGACTTGTTCCAGGCCAACCCAAAAACCAAGACAGTGTTTCTTCTTTGTTTATATGCCATATCTCCTCCGAATTCCGCCCGACAGATATACAGACCGCATGTGCCAAAGGTTGCAGAAACAATAACAATATATGCATGCAAAATGGCACTCATTCATTCCGGGATGTCGTCGTCATCTCATCCCATCACCATTTCCCACTTTTCTTATTGTTTGTTGTTGTTTTTCAGTGCGGGACGCAAGCGATCTGTCAATAACATGTTACCCACAGACAAAGCATCGTTTGTACAAAATACACCGCAAGGATGCTTCGTCTCAGACAAAGACTAATGCACTTCGCTTCATCCATCTGCATGTCGTTGTCACGCTGAGGTTCTGCATGAAGGTTCTACCACATAAGAGTGATCTTGTTCTTCAAACTCTTCTGCTGTACAGGCTTTGAGTGTAGACAACGAACCATTATAGTGGCCAGTTGGATCCAGGCCAAGAATCATGGGCTCGATACAAAAGAAGCTGAGCAAGGACTGCAATGTGACGCTGGAAAGACAGATGTGGATATGAGGATGGGCTAGATGGAAGACAAATGCACGTCTGCTAGGGCCGTGTGCATGTAGTAGTACATGTTAAATCGGGACGTTATATCCTGTGTAATTAGTATATGTCGAGGCCATCACTAAGGCGAGATCTACCTCTTGGGATTTAGACGAGTCTAGTCCATTGATATCAACGCATGTCGTTTTGTTTTGGTCTTGGCGTGGCAGCTTACATGTGTTGATCCAAGTAAGTCGATGTTAGTATTAGTCTATGCAGAGCAAATCTACGCAAAGAAATTGTGTTGTTGGTTTTCTCTTGGAGCTACCCAATGAAAAATAGCAGAAAAGAAAAGGAGAAGAGAAGGAGGCTGGATGGACTGTACAGTATAGCAAGCATGACCTAGTCGATCAGTGCAAGCAGCGTAGTGGAGGGTATATGAAGTTCTCTGTATAATACTTCTAGGGCATAAAGGCTGGATATAAGACTGCGAGGTATCTAGTGGCCAGAACCAACTGTGATACGCAGGATAACCAGCCTTCTGTGCTGCATATGCTTAAGTGGCGCCTATGTAGTGCATCTCGTAGACCAGCTTGCCACTTGTTTTCAGCTGTTATAGAGGATAGATAAGCCTCAAGCTCGTCACACCCTTTGTTTTCCTATTGCGTCATTTATTGACACCGAGAAGGGAATAGGTCCGTCGCAAAAAAAAAAAAAAAAAAAAAAAAAAAAAAAAAAAAAGGTGCAACTTGGTCTGCGTTGTCAACACTTTACCCCTCTCATGGTCAAGCGAGCTCAGCTTCACTAGCACGAAGTAGTAGGCCACTTGTTCAAACTTGGTTTTTTCATTGTAGGTGGCCGGTAATAAGGGGTTGGAGCTAATAAATAACGGCCGTCTGAAGCAGAACTAGTACTACTGGATATACGAAGCCTAGTGGCTAGCAGCAACAGCCGTCTCCTTCCACCGCAAATCGCGACCTAGTCTTTAGTAGGAAGTCCAGTCCAACGGGGCTCAAACGATAATGAAGAAAAGAATCAAAATAATAAAAAATTACGGCAACTCGCTTGGCCATCTGGGTTGCCAGCAAAGCGTCTCTTCAGCTGGGCAAGGGTCTGCCACGCTTCTGCCGACTTATTGGAAGAACAGAAACCTTGATGGGAAGTGGGCGCTTCTCTCTTTTCTCTAATTTTTCTTTCATCTTTTTTTTTCTTTTTTTTTTCTTTTTTTTTCTTTTTTTTTTCTTCTTTCTTCTTTCTTCTTTCTTCTGCTTCTTATACAGGTCAATCCTGGGCTTCTTCTTTTTCTTCTTCTTCCTCTTAAAAAAAAGAGCGATCGGCTGTAAGGTATCGGCTTCTTTTCGTAATCTAGAAGCTTTAGGGAGTAATCTTGGGCTGCCCGGACATGGCTGGCACGGTCTGGCCTGGACTTTGTAAAAAAAAAAAATAATAATAATAATAATAATAATAATAATAATAATAATAATAATAATAATGATAAAAAACCTAAACAGTTATTCACCGAAACTGAGACGTCTAGCTGCGCTATACTGTGTACTACTTCGTAAAGGCAATAGAAATGGAAGCAAGTCCTTCATCATGGCTGTCACAAAAAAGGGTTATAAAACTCGAGGGTTACTAGGCATCGGCGCACAATCTTGTGTCTGATTTCGGCATTATTGCGAAACCTGCACAGAAAAGTCTTGGAATCCTCCGCAACCAAGTTAAATAGCGTGCAATTGAACAGAGCAGCAGCTCCGTTATACGAAGGCCGCCAAGAACGGTAAAAAAAAAAAAAAAAAAAAAAAAACTAGATTGGGGAGTAAGCTCCACCGACAGCGCTACAAGACCACACGGCCTTATATGCGGCACAGTAGTATTAAGATGGTTTCCTCTCGCTAGAGGTAGTTTGATGACGGCGACAAACAAGGCAGGGATCCAAAACAGAACCAAGACATACATACTTAAGTAAGTACTTAAGTGAACAGAGGAAACAGGGGACAAGCCCGTATAGTTGTGTGTTGTGGTTTGTGTTGCGCCGACAGAAACAGCCTGCGAATACAGCACTCACAAACTGTTGGTTGGCGTGCACAAAGCATGTTTTGAACATTAAAATCGCCTACTGCTAACAAAGTGCAATCGTTAGGGTTAGTAGCCTGACTTGACCTCCTCTTGATTCTGACTTGAGTAAATGTCTCTTCCAGTTTAGCGTTTAGTGTTCCTTGGCTTCTGCACCTATACTCCTGACTTTTACCCCGTGAAGTTTAGCGTCGGCATGAGCTGAACACAACCGACTGACAATGGGTTTCGGGGCTTGGAATATGAGTAGAACTTTTGCGAGAAAATATACACTTACATAAGTACTTAAGTACACCAAATAGGGTTCTTAGTGAGCTACTATAAAAACCCAGGACGCGCTAAACCCGTTGGTCGGATTTTAGCCAGAGCCGCCAGACAATAAAAAGAGAGAAAAAGAAATCAGATTTTGTCAAGTCTGTCCGACCATATCAATATGCGCACCTCTTCCAATAGTCAAAATTGCTAAGAAGAAAAGTTTCCTACACAGAGCGGCACAAATTCCCAAAACAATCAAACATTTTGCACTAAAGTTGCCTCTTGTTCGTATCGCTACTTTGCTCACATGCTCTGCTTGACCGTCTGACCATATTTGGATCATTACAAAGCCAACGAAGCACAGAGGCCCGTTTCAAGCCTTTTTCACGCCGCAATCCGTTGCACGCATATAAGAAGTGAAGAAAGAAACAATGTGACTTTGATACAACCCGTGCAACATCCTCTGGCCACAAAACTGCTATCCCGACGAGGCCGGATATTCTTGGTTGGCTGAAAATATTAGTCTGTCCGTTGGGCCGGGGGTTCTCGTCTTCATCTTTTGGCTTCAAGGTATCAGCGAGCCAAATACCAGGCCGAAAGAACCGTCAAAGTTGATGGGATGAAAGCTGCATAAACGAACAAACGTCGTCGCCGAGAGTTTGAGGCTCTCGCTAGCGGTGATGAGGGGCGATACGATGAAGCTACAAAAAAACAGACTAGAAAGAAACTAGAAAACCTTTCAAAGATAGAGCCGAGACATTGTACACATCAAGTTCAAGTACCTATTACATTTCACAACAGCTGATAAATGACTGGAACGGAACGTACACAGTACATTAGGCCCAACTATCACAATGAGCTGTGACGACCCTAGCACTAATCTGGTATAATCGCCGTTTAAACCTTTGCACCTTCAAAGTTGTGCTAGTACTTGCTACATACTTAATTAAGTAGGTAAGTACTTACTTAATAAGTACTTACTGATGTAATGCTACTAATGGATTTTCTGGCTCTCGTATTCCCACCCACAGCAGCTCCACATCGGACACTCAGCTCAGGTGGGCGAAAGCGGGTTTGAGCTTGGGATTTCTCTTTCTTTATAGCCCGCAGCCGCTGTACCGCTTTTGTATTCTCCTGCATGCAATGTAATAATGTTTGTAATAATGTTGTCTCACTTATACACACCGGCCGCTCATGTTCATTCTTAGTAGCGGCTATCCAAGTTGGGAACACTACTTGTAGTTATAAACAAAGGGCACATGATTTTCTAACCATTGGCTGGCAAGATGTGTGCAGCCTCGTATATGTATAGAGACACTTTTGTAGTAGTATGAGGGGAGAGGGGAGCGGGTGAATTGTTGCATTGCATGCTCGTTTTCTCTTAATACTTCCTCCATGCATAATGACTTGTACACCGTTATGACAAAACCCGGGATGAACTTTCACATGGATGCAAGATGCTACAATGAGCGTGTGAACTGCACTAATTTTCCGCGTCGTGATCTTCCCCCTACTTTAAATCCACCATACTCAACTTTCAAAAAAATAAGACCCGAGAAAGCGGAAAAAAGGCTACTTATTTTTGCACCTGCTCTTTTTCACCAATTGGCCAACAATGGGAAAAACAGGACAAGGCTGAAGTGGCGTAAAACTAGTTCCATGACAGATTAAAACTGCAAGCCCTTCTGGTTCTTGGTTGTACGGGGTGTACGTTCTGGAAGCGAAACATCGTCCATCCAGATCAAATAAAAAAAAACCCATTTCATAACCACCGAAGCGGCTGGCCAAAGCCTGGAATTTCGCCGAGGCCGACCTGAATGTTGCCGCCCTTCCCACCCAGCATCTATGAAGTGGCTGTCATTTCTTCTTTTGCCATTATTTTCCACTTTCTTTTCCACTTTCTTTTCCACTATAATTTGACCTGAACTTGGTGGCTACCAGTTGCCCTGTGCTTTTCTTTTTCTCTTATTTTTCTTTCTTTTTTTTTTTTTTTTTTTTTCTCCTTTCAAGACAAAATCTACAGCATCTATTTCGAGGTTTGGCTACATGCTTTTGTCGGTAATTTTCCACTCCTTTTTTCTCCTATGTTGTTATGGCCGACCAGGGGCCCTGATCTCCTTGGCAGGCGTTCCCTTTGTTATTCACTGATTTTCTTTTTACTTTTACATGTTTTTGTAGCTAGTTGCCCACTAACGGCATTTTAATTCTCTAGTATTGGTCGTAATTTGCATCTTCGCTTGAATCTTCCCTTTCTTGTTCTTTTTTACCCAGAGGCCGCTCACTCTATTTACATTAGTTCCTGATCCTCAGTTAGCCGCTAGAGCCGGGCTTATGAAGGTTTCTTTCCCGTCCCTGCTGCCGTTATAGTAGATATCTTTTCATCGAAGTCGCTTGTATCTTCTACGGCCACCATACCGACCAAGTCAAATTTCGCAACCAATCACCCACAATCAAACACTCGCTGTACGGGCAGCCGCCCAATTATCGAACCTCGAATCGCTTTCTGCTTTATGATCACGACTCGAATCCGCAATTCCCTACACACATTTTGCTTGTTATATATATTTACTTATTTATGTACACATTAGCCTGCTATTGATCCCCTTCAAGTAGGTTCGTGAGCATATATATTGCAACAAACTTTGTGCATTGTAAACCTGTGAGTATTCTTTATTCTCCGTTTCATCGACGCTAAAGGTACAAAGAAAGAATTTCGGCCACCGAGATCGATACATGCAAAGTCTTCTTGCCGTTCAGCTTGACCTTGCAGGAAGCTTACTGTATCGTCATTTTGTCAGGCTAAGTCCATCATCAACTTTGTGCGTTTTTGATACCGCAACTGAACTGTCCCACAAGAACGGCTAATCCGCCATTTGACCCCACGCTTTGCAACCCGCTGTGCTGCACTGCGCTGTTGTTTGCTGCATATCTTGATTTGGTAGTCCTGTGACTTTGTGGTTCGGCTTCCCATTACTGATTGATGAGTATTGCATAAGGACAGGGAATACGAGCTATCGGACTTTTGAACCAAGGAAAGAAAACTCTCCCAAAGCTCCTGGCCCATCAGTTATACTATACCACATGCCCGCCCGCCATTCCATCCGTCATCACCAACCAAAAGCCTATAGCACATGTATAAGTTCTTTATTTTCTTCATGTGTAAGCGCGTAATCATCTATCAAGTCATACATTGGCTTTATCACCCTCATAAATCCAACCTTCCTATCGAAAATGAGCACTTTCCCTTAAACTGATCCAGTCACTTTGTGTGCCCAGTCCCTGGATGCACGAGGCGTCGATAAAGCATCCACTATAAGCCGCCAGTGTTAGTTATCTATCACTCAATATGACTTGTTGCAAAATCAGCCCAATGCCTATCTTTCTTCTCCTCAAAGTCCGGTGGTGCTCCAGTAGAGCCCGTTCGGCTCAAGTAGGTCAAAGCACAGAGGCTCTTTCGTCTTTATTTCCTTTCTTTGATCCCTTTTCTCTTTTCGCCTGAAGCTCTTGTCGCTATTAAATCTCCCTCTGCCCTTTTTTTATTTTTTTATTTTTTTTATTTTTTTATTTTTTTTATTTTTTTATTTTTTTTCTCTCTACAGGTTCCTTGGTTTGTTTTCAAGAGCTAAAGAAGAATTAAGACAAGAAGTGAATGTTTCATGATAACGAAGAAAAGAGGCATACTAGGACACTATAATAAGAAAAGAAAAAGAGCTTTGACGTTTTGTCAGTTTCATCGGTCGAGCCCTGAGAGGCGAGAAGTGGGAATCTCTTTAGCTACTTTGCTATCATAATGGCTGCCACAACAATTCCCCGACTGACGTAAATTGTAGTGCATTGTTCTTCTTTTGCTCCGTCACTAAGTTTTCTCTTTTCCAATCTTGGCTCATTCATTGGTAGGTCAACTCGTTCAACTTGCTTCCCTGATCTCTTTTGTTTCTCTGGTTGCCGGCGTCTTCCCACCCGTTATTAAAGCGAGAAAGAGTTGAAAGAATCACATGTAAGAGCGCAATGGAACAAGAAACATGCTTTTACTCTGCGCGCTTTCTAGCCTGAGCTTACGTTTTTTTTTTGGCTTATTTTTTTTTTATACAATTGTGTAAGAGGACAAAGTGCTTGTAAGAAGGGGGTGTAAGTACTCAAGTACAAACAAGACCAAAAGCCACGCTTTGGTCTTTGTCGCGGAGTGTGGGCAGATTAGTTTTTGTTTTGTTTTTCTTTGCTGAGGGCCAAGTTCTCCTTTGTGTTCTTCCTGTTTTGTCTCGTCTTGTCTGTCCACCCATTCATCAACCTCCAATCCAACCAACTTGCTAGTATCATCCCGTTCAGTCCGCAGAAAAGAGTCTAGGATTCAAGGATCAGACAGGCCATCCCCTGGTCTTCCTCTGATCCCATTACCCAAGTAGCGTTATCCCAAGCTTTTCTTTGCGCTGTTCTTTTTTTTTTTTTTTTTTTTTTCTCAGTTGGTTGCGCTTGTTAAGGAGCCGCGTGCTGTGTGCTGACTTTTCTTTTTGTGTAAATTATAGGCTGGGTTATTTTTTATTTTATTTTTTTTATTTTCTGCGCTCTTTGAGTTTTGTTTTATTTTGCCTCTCTCCTCTGCCATTATTTTTTCTTTGTCTTTCTGCGCCTGGAGCCATCGAATGTCGCCTTTTCCTGCGACCTCCATCTAGTCATTGAACCGAATTCTTGCCAAATCCTGCACATTGCATTTTCCGAACTTTGGGCTTTTGCTACGACCTCCTTCAGTGTATTATTAAGTACGTCTAGCCTGTTACGCTACTACACAGCGCAACGCAACGACCTACAGTTTTTGCGCCAGAAAGAACAAAGTCAAACCACAGAAAGAACGAAAAAAAAAAAAGAAAACACCGCCCACGACTGAAACGGAAAACAACAGAAGAGAAAGAGCAGAAACAACAAATACTATCAACTACTTTTACTTCTACTATTAGCAGCAGCCTTACTTAGCCAACGGGCTGATGCCAAATGCAATGAGCGGCCCGACTTTGACCATGGCCCGGATGGCCCAAGAGACTGCCTCTACTGCATCTACAAGCACTCCCTCTTCATCTTCTTCAACTGCATCTTCAGCAGCATTGCTCTTTTCGGCGCCCTTTGGCGGTAGCTCGTTCTCTCCTTCAAAAGTTAAAACTCCCATGGCGCCCTCGCCCTCTGCAGCAGCAGCAACAGCAGCGTCTGTGTCTCTATTCCCATTGGAAACACACGCCCCATCTTCCCTTACAGCAACGCCCCGTCACATTGTTGCTACTTCCACTTCAAGTACCACTACCAGCAGCGCCAGCGCCAGCACCAGCACCAGCACCAGCACAGATACAACCACAAACACTAGTACCGTATCACCTGCAGAAACAACTGATACTTTTAACGCCGCCTCCGCCTATTCGTCGCTTCTGGCGTCTTTTGATTCTTTTGATTCTTCATTTGAATCTGACTTGGCCTTTAAACAATTTACTTCCGACATTGTTTCCAAGGAGCCTTCTGCCTCTTCATCGCCTTTTACTATCAGTACCTCCAATACTACCTTTACTGAATCTCCCCAACTCCGTCCTACTACTGCTCCGCCGACTCTGACCGCGCCGTCGTTTTTTACTGGTAGCAGCGACTCAGGCTTTGCGATCAATCTCGACGTCGACATTCCTTCGTTTGATTCCGACCCCAACTTCGACAAGAGCTTACAACTGGCGCCCGCGACGACCACGACGACGACTGTTACTTATTTTTCTTCTTCTACTACCGCTGCTACATCGACGACCACTGCCGACGCGAATCTAGATACCCAGACCCAGGCCCAGACCACCACGGCATCTGATGGTACATTGCTATCTGTAGAGCGCCCGACTGAAAACGAGCCTTCTTGTCCTGGACCGTCCCCCGGCTCAACTATTCTGCCCATGAAAGCTCGCCAGCGGTCGTCCACCCTGGACCGGCCTCGCTCGTGGCTTCCGACTTCCAAGTCTGCTGTTAGCGTGCGCGAGCTCTGCAGCGACAAGATCAAGGAAAATGAAATTGGCCATAGCCGTGTGGTCTCTATAGGCTCCAAGAGGTTGAAGAAGCCCGATCCTGAGGCTGCCAGCCAGTCTGTGCTTTCCAATGCCACCGAAGGCGAGAATGTTGGTGACGAGACTACTGATATCGCGGAACAAGACGAGTGTGCAGTTAGCACCGTGCCGCTTTGTGCGTCGTCAAGTTCAGATGATACAATGCCAGATACCGCGGAAAACAGATTATCAAGACGCAAGTCAGTGTTTGGCATTTCCTTTTCTCGCAGCCAGCTCACGGATTCACGATCACCATCACCACGCAGACATCTTGTTCGGGAGGCCGCTTCAGTCAACTCTCAATCGGCGCCAAATCTTCCTAGTTTGAGAGCATCAGCGTCGACTTCAAAGTTACGCGCCGCAACCCGTAAAGACACAGCCCCGCCGCTGCCTGTGCCCGCCGAGGTCAAATCATCAAACCCATTCAGCCGTACTGGGGGCTACTTTTCCCGTATGAAACGGCCTGGTGGCGCGTTTCGCCTGGGCCCTTCATTAGGAGACACTTCGGAGAACGCTAGCAGCACGTCGCTGGCGCCTAGTCTTGGAGCGGCTGCTTCCAACACGACGGCCGGCAGCACGACTTCCAAGTCGGCCTCGATATCGGAAAAGAGCAACAACACCGCCACCGACGACTCATCGTTTGAAATGCCTCCTGCGCGCAAGCCCGACCCGCTCAAGAACGCCTTCCGTGATCTCAGCACCGAGGCAACCAAGTTTGAGAGCAAGACAGTGCCGCAGCGGATGCAGATTGTGCGCAACAATGTGCTAAACTTTCTGCAGCGCCATGGATATGACACATCGTACAAGACTCTCTGTCTCGAGGATATGGAGTACCGTGCCAACATCATGAACCGCTGGTGGATACTTCTCTTGGATCTCCTGGACGGCAACAAACATCAGCCCATTGCCGGCGTTGATCGCCTTCCGCTAGTGGAAGCCGTGACGCTGATCATGATGCGCCCTGAATGGCGCCAGACGACAAGCTACTTTATGCCGCTGCGCGAGAGATGCCCTGGAGAGCGCGTGCGTGCGCGGTCGTGGACCAATGCTAGCAACTCGACGCTTAGCGATACAGACGCAGCGTATCTCAAGGAGTCTGCTGAGCACAATATCCGGGGCATGTTTGTGGCCAACCTGGCGCGGCAACTGGAGATTGTTGTGGACAAGATGTCTCAGCGCCATGCTTCGCTAGGTGTTACCAACTTTTGTGGTAAGGCTCTGGCCTATGCCTTTTTCTTTGTGCCAGGCGCGGCCGAGATGCTGGTGCGCCTGTGGGCGCCCAAAACGAACCTGATTCAGCGCGTTGCCGAAAGCTTTGGCCTACCTCGTCGCAGCAGTGGAGAGAGCGAGGACATTGTTGCTTTGTTCCCGCCGTATCTCAGCGATATGGGCTGGACTTCGGTGCGCACCATGTCGACCATGCTGCGTCGTGTTCCCAAGATGACGCCTAGTCTCAGCAAAGTCCAGTGGCAGGGCCCCTGGATCAACCGCTGGCAAGGCCGAGACACTGACATATTTTTCATCTTCTGCAAGTACTTTCACATACTGGCCCATGATTTCATACCTGCGGATCTCCCCTTGGTGGAGAGAGCTCGGTCGCCCGGTTTTGTGCTGGTTCATGCTCAGCTGCTTGCTGTGCTGGACGCCACGGTTAATCGCCATGCCGTTCTCGAAGCATACCAATCAGGCCCGCCCGATGCTTCTGTCGACGCCTTTTCAACCACCATGCCGTATGGCGCCGGCCCAGTTGATCTCATGAAGGGCATGTCGGAAAATCGCGCGTTGAAGCTGCTCAAGGACTTTTTGTCTGAGAATGCGCCGTCAATGGCGCAGGCTAAGCGTGGATTTGGCGAGTCTTACGCGGCGCTGATGAAGGCGACTGCTGGTACGACGTCGCAATATAACCAGGCAGCCTGTATCACGCTGTGTGATTTCCTAGAGGAGGCATTCCAGATCTTTAACGCACACGAAGAAGATGGCAACGCACAGACTCAGTACCTGGACTGGGAGTTTTGGCTCAAGGCTATACGGCTGATGCTGCAGTCGCTCAACACTATGATGGAGATTCGCGTGCTGTGTCTGGCGCATACTGTATGGGATGTGATTACGCGCAACCCGGAGCGCAAGAAGATGTTTTGCATAGGATGGCTGCTGTCGGAGGATGTGTTTGACCAGTTCTTTAACAACTGGTGCCCGATGATTCGCGCCTACTATATGCGGCTGTTATGCTGGCGGATCTGCCGCGACACTGGCAGTGCCAACGAGGTTGATGCGTAAGTTTCTTTTGGTCCTCCTCATGCTGCATTGCTCTCTGCTAACCACCCACATGTAGTGAAATATTTGTCACGGTGTCGCAGCGTCTTAAGACGACGTGGTCGCACTACCTGTATCTCAAGCAAGAAGCCGAAGCCAACGGCACCCAGCTCCCCAACTCGACGCCCTGCTACCCCGCGCCCTGCAAAAAGTTCATGATTATTCGTACTGAAGTGCACGTGGCTCAGATTGGTATGATGATGGGCTTCGACTCGATTGGCCGCTTGCCGCTCCCCGTCGAAGCACCCACCGAAGATGCTTTTGGCAGCCTTGCCGTCTCGACTTCCAAGCCAGAGGTCAAGAAGCGTGGTTTCCTGGCCAGTCTTAGCAAAGCTTTTCTTGGAGGCGACAGCCAAGATGACGAGGGTGGCTCCTTTTTGACCCCCGGCTCCACGGCGGGAGCCCGCGGCAAGGCCGGTGCTGGCGGTCCTCCTCCTCCGCCCAAGGGCCACGCGCCCTCTCCATCCGATGCCTCTTCAACTGGCTCTTCGCCGCTCTTTGAAGCTCAGCGCTACGTCTTCCGCTTTCTGCTTAACTGGCACCAGCAGGCTTGCCAATCACCTCCGGAGATGGCGCTTGTTCGCCCTCGTCTACCTGCCCCGGCTCAGGCTTGGGTTAGTGCTCGTCGTCGTAGTGGCAGCCAGCCTCCGGTCCCTGCTGGTCTTCCCCCGCCGACTAGAATGGTCTCTGGCATTGCTACTTCTGGTCTCATCAATGAGGCACGCAATGCCAATGAAGAAGCTGTGCCCGAGTCTACTTCGAAACGCACCTCTGTGGCCAGCCAGGCGACTACGGGTGCCGACTCGCCAACTCGCGCCATGACGCCCACGTTGCAGTTGGAAAAACTGGAACCTACTGAGCCTTTGAGCCTGACGTTCACCGAGAAAGAGCCCCTGACTATCTCGACCGAAAACCACGACTTCCACTCGTCGCTGAACGACGCGTTGCTCTCTCCTGCCGAGAGACCGACGACACCCGTCAAGCCCGACGGCATCTTTTCGACGCGGGCGGTTTACGCAGGCAGAGCGCTGGCAGAGTGGACGCTCGTGGTCATGGAGTGTAACAACTTTGTCGAGAGACGTCGCGATGAAGGTGTTCTTGGCCTGGCGGATGTGGAAGTGCCGACCTTGACGCTGGAGCCTGTTCGCCGTCCATCATAGAGGATGTAAGCGGTCTTGGGGCAAAACAGTCCGTGGCAAGTCCATCTGTTGATGCGAGCTTGTCTATGCCTGAAAACGAGTCACATGCATACATTTATCCTACGCATATAATTCATTGTTTATTGTTTCTGCAGCTTTTGCCTCTTTTTTTTTTTCTTTTTTTATTTCTTTCCCTGCCGGGCCTTGTTGCCCTCCTTTTTCTTTTTTTGGTTTTGTCTATAACCTCGATACCTCGCGAGATCCAACACCCATTTCTTATTCTTTTCTTTTTGTATGCATCAGTTCATGGTTTTCCTGGAATACTTTTACTCTTTTATTTTGTTCTTGTCTTCTTCATAACTCATTTTCAACCCTTTTCTTTCGTTTCTCATGGCATTTCTTACTTTACTATATTCTTCCCTATTACTCTTTTTTTTCTGCTTCGTTGCCGTTCTTATTTTCTTTCTTTCCGGTCTGCATTTCTTGGTACTTTTTTTTTTTCACTGGGTTGGCTTTTATTTTTCTCTACCTGTTTAGTGTTTTGCAGTTCTTCGCTTTTTCGTGGTTTTAGTTTTATTTTTTTTTCTTTTTCGATTGTGATGGTTTTTTCCCCCTCTTATTGATGCCAAGTCCGTATTTCTTTTTTAAGAAGGAAAAAAAAAGCTTGTATACGTTTGCTCCATATCCTTCAAGTCCCAAAATACCACAAACAGAGTCAGTTTTCTGTATTCTTCTCCTTAGGCCCTGGTCATAATGTTTATGCTTATTTTGTGAATATAAAGTCTTGTGTCTTTGAGGTTTAGATAAACTCGTCTCGTGTCTTTGAGGTTTAGATGAACTAGTCTTGTGTTATTTACTACTACAAAAAGTATCCCATTCCCATGCTTAGAACTTGCCCTTTTCTCCCTGCTCTGCGAACCACTGACGAACTTCGCCCACCAGACGCGTAAAGCGCTGCATTGCATCGGCCGACAAAATTTCAGCGCGCGCTTCATTCGGATAAAAAGCCTCATACTGCGGCTTTCCATCATCGATGGCCACAAAGGGGAGCTTACTCCGCGTAAAAATGTGCACATCTGGCGCTCGGACACTCGCTTCCTGCCCAACAACGCCGGGCACGGGGTCGAGAGCCGAGCTCTTGATGAAGACCATGCGCGGACTGGCCACCATGTAGAAACTCCACACGCTTGCGAGACACGCCGGGCAGTGTGCGGCGAGCTGTGTTTTGCCGCTGGGCGTGGGCAGCGCCGAGTACACGGGCCGGGCGACGTGATCCGGCGTCGTCGAGGCGTGGGACTTGACGATGTCGGCGACGGCTTGGATGAGTGGGTTTCCTGAGACGGACGCCGAAGCGGGGACGGCGGCGCGGGCAGAAGAGGATGTCGGAGGGAGGAGCACGAGTTCAGATGTCGGTAGCAGGGCGTTCAGGGCAAAGGCGCTCCCGGTAAAGGCCTGGCAGCAGGTGCAGTGGCAGCAATGGGTGACGATGGGCGGGGCGAGAATGGCGAAGCGGAGAGTGCCGCAGGGGCAGCTGCCAGTGGTGAAGCCAGTGGAGGAAGACATGTGTGCGTTGGACCTTGAAACGAGAGGGGAATGGTGATGGTGATATATACTACTACTACTACTAGTACTATTACTACTGCTACTACTAGTGAGTTCACAGCTATCTCATATTGCTTTTTTTCTAAGCTCCAGGTCGCAGGGCCCATTGGGTTGAAGATTGGTTGGTAGTAGTTGATAAGAATAACAGAACATAATCACGTGAGATAAGCGGAGAATGACCGCAGTTAGGGTTAGCCGAGCTGCTCCCCAGAAAAACCTGGTAAAGACAAAACGACGATGGCGTTAAGGGCCAAGAATGACATCATTGATAAGCAGCGAGAAAAAAAAAGCTAACATAGGATACTACGGTTTGGGTCCAAGTGTAAGAGAGTTAAGAAACTGCACTTTGCAGATACAGACAAGACGAACAAGAGAAAGAAGATGCAAAAAGGGCCGCTGGATTTTTGGGG